>JAPCYS010002616.1:0-49257 GCA_028641055.1 Alopecurus myosuroides | reverse complement strand
ATGCTCTAAACGCATATAGGATCAAGCTCAACCCTCCATCTCCGCCGCCATATCCCCCACCACACAACCAGATCTGCGCTCCATGGGCTCGCGCAACACCTGGACAAAGCTCCATGGGATCACCGGTGATCACTCCTCTCCACTCGCAAGGATCTACCACCCGAGGGGCAATGGGGCGCGGGCCAGATCTGGATTTGACGAAGACAACCCCGCAGCGCCTAGGGTTTGAGCGGTGGAAGCTAGACAACCAAATGGACCTAACCTCGTGCGCTTCGTCGCACGGCGTAGGGTATATCCCCCGCGCGCTGGCAGCTGGGGCCAAAAGCCCGCCATGACAGCCGTGCGCGAGCACGGGGAACTGGGCCCCACCACCCGCACCCACGCGCATGAACGTGCGAAACGTGACCACCCACGTCCGGTACACGGGAACGACGCGTGTAGACGTGGCCCAACCCTAGCCACAAATCCGGCGAAGCGAATGGTAGCTCCGACACGTATTCCGGCGAGGAAGTCACCCGTGCAGCTCTCAGTCTCGTGACCATCTTCATGGAAGATCGAAACCCTAGCTCTTCCGTCTCACTCCAACACGCCCAAGGCCCGCGAAGGGGGTCTTGCCGTGCGAGAGGAGTAGCAAGCGAGCCAGCGATCATCGCCGGTGGACGGCGGCGAGGGGCTCGGGGTCACGACGGGAGACACGTGAGACATCATCGTTGCCCGGTCGAGTGAATCTTCACGGCCCGTTTAGACTTCAGATTGACAAATATACGACTCAACGAAGGAAATCGTATGCACGGCGCGTTATGGTGCTGAAGATTTGAAAGCCTGAACTCCCATGAGACAAGCATCACTAGGGCAATTTATTTAGTTTAGCTATCATCGTCCATCCTTCCCATGAGTCTATCTATCATCTGCACCATTATGGATGGAGTGCGATCAGTGGAGAGACGGCCGATATGCGGCGCTGGAGCTCGGCGAGCAGCGCGCGTTGGGCTGCTGAGCAATGAGTAAACTTTGGATGGAAATCAAATGTTGTACACATATAGGACGTGTTTGTTTCCAACAACCTTAACGTAAACGGGAAGGTAATCAAGTTACAGCTGGATTGCAGTGTAATGAGACTTTTCCTATTTTGTTTGGTTTCATCCCGTAATGGTATCGATCACCTTGCGGTATTGCGGGAGATCGACGGCCGCATCTGATCTCACGCAGCGCCGCTGGTCCTCTTCCCGTCATGCCGCTGCTGCTCCTTCACGCCGCTGATCCTCTTGTGTGTTTCTCGGGCATAGAGAAAGTTGAAGGGGAGAGTTGGAGCCACGAACGCCGGTCCGGCCGCCGCCGCTCGTCCGACGATTGGTATTTCGGCGGCGCGTTACCTCTGACACCGAGGTGTTATATATCTCACAGAATCAGCTAGCTTAAGCTTGAGCCACAGAGAGAGAGAGGAGATGATCATACCTTGATCTGTAGATGAGGAAGCCATTCTTGAGCTTGGCCTTGATCAGTTCCTGCTCAACAGATACCACCAGTATCTTGATCTTGATCCAGAACCACCTAGATAAACATCCAGAAATGTTCAGGTGGCTGAGATGAGTCCTTCCCGGTGCTCCTGTACTAGCTTGATCAGTAGCCTAGAGTTTTAGGGAATGGAGAGGAGGAAGCTGCGAGAGCAGCAGCTCACATCATTATCCCTCTCACACCCCTCTCTTTTTTCTTTATAGTACAGTGCACCAGGGGGACCCACCATGTTGACTTTAGTGTGCCAATGTTCCTGATCAGAACATGGTTAGATGTGAACATGTTGACTTTAACGATCAACATCCCAACATTCTCCCCCTTGATCGTAAATCATTAAACTTTATAAGTCCATTTTTCAACAAGGTAATGCATTAAGACGAAAAGATTTCAATGGCTAAAAGAGATGCCACTGAACCTAGTGACTATAATACATCACCCCATATCGAAATGAAACTCCTTAAACTTTATGAGCTCCATACACTTTATTCTCATCATACATTACATTAATTTACATAATACTTTACATAAACATCATAAACATTACAGACTCATCCTTTTGATGAAACAGTACACCAAGACAATAGATTACAACAGTCAATTAAGTACTGCTGAACCAATTGGCTATGGTTCCCATCTAATCTCGGAATGAGTCTTTTGGGGAGATGGTGTTTTCATTGGTCCCAACATTACCAGGATCAAAAGCTTTCAACCAAACCCATGCCGACAACATGCACTTGAAAAACACTGGGTGGTAAGCCTTTCGTGAGCGGATCCGCTAACATCAACCTAGTACTTATGTACTTGACGTCAATTGCCTGATCCTGGATTCTATCTTTCACAACATGATACTTTATATCAATGTGTTTGGCAGCACCACTTGATTTGTTGTTACTCGAATAGATTACTGCGGGTTGATTATCGCAGTAAAGAGTGAGTGGCTTGGAAATGCTATCAATCACTCTGAGTCCCGGGATAAAATTCTTCAGCCATACTGCCTGCCCGGTAGCCTCATAACATGCCACAAATTCTGCCTGCATTGTTGACGATGCAGTGACAGTCTGTTTGGAGCTTTTCCATGAAATAGCTCCTTTTGCGAGGGTGAAAATATATCCTGAAGTGGATTTCTTAGTGTCAACACACCCCGCAAAATCAGCATCTGAATAACCCACCACTTCGAGGTTATCAGATTTCTTATACGTAAGCATGAGGACTTTAGTTCCTTGAAAATAACGCAAGACCTTTTTAGCAGCCTTCCAGTGATCCAAACCTGGATTAGACTGATATCTGCCAAGCATCCCGGTCACGAATGCTAAATCAGGGCGAGTGCACACTTGTGCATACATAATGCTTCCAACAATGGATGCATAAGGAATTGACTTCATCTGCGCAGATTCATAATCATTTCTAGGACACTGAAAAGTCCCAAATTTATCGCCCTTAACAATAGGAGCAGGCGAGGCTGAGCACTTATACATGTTGTACTTTTTCAGTACCTTCTCAATATATGCTCTCTGACATAGCCACAAGATCCCTCTGGATCTATCTCGGTGAATTTCAATTCCTAAGACATAAGCTGCTTCACCAAGATCCTTCATATCAAAACTAGAGGATAGGAACCTCTTAGTTTCCAGCAACATATTTTTATCACTGCTGGCTAGAAGTATGTCATCAACATACAGTATCAGGAAGATAAGCTTACTCCCCCTGAACTTAACATAAACACAATTGTCCACTTTATTCTCTTCAAAACCAAATTTCCTTATGACTTGATCAAACTTAAAGTACCACTGTCGTGATGCTTGCTTCAAGCCATAGATGGATTTCTTAAGATGACATCCCAAATGTTCTTTTCCTTCCAACAAAACCTTCCGGTTGTGCCATGAGAACATCTTCATATAAGTCTCCATTTGGGAATGCTGTTTTAACATCCATCTGATGCAGCTCTAAATCATAATGAGCCACAAGTGCCATTATAATTCTGAAGGAATCTTTAGAAGAGACAGGAGAAAAGGTCTCATTATAATCAATCCCTTCTCTTTGAGTAAAACCTTTTGCCACCAATCTTGCCTTGAACCTTTCGATATCACCCTTGGAGTTACGTTTGGTCTTATAGACCCATTTACATCCAACAACTTTAGCTCCTTTAGGGATTTCTACTAAGTCCCATACTTCATTAGTGCTCATGGACTTCATTTCATCTTTCATAGCATTAAGCCATTCAGACGAAAATTCGCTTTGCATGGCTTCTTTAAATGAGGTAGGATCATTATTCAACATTGATTCATTCATATCCTCACTCATATAGGTGACATAATCATCAGGAATAGCAGACTTCCTAGTCCGTTGTGACCTTCTGAGAGGTTCATTATTTGGCACTTCATCAATAATTTGAGGCTGCTGAACGTCTTCAACAATAACATCATCAGGTGTGACATCTGAAATAGCCACAGGACTTTCAGCAGGAGTTGCTCTAATATCCCTCTCAACAGGAGGTGCAACTTCAGTAGACACCGGGAGAACAGGTTCTTGAATTATTGGAACTGGGAAAAATTCCGGCTTTCTTCCAATATTATTTCCCGAGGTGTCATACTCCCCTCATCATTTCATTTTCCAAGAACACATCGTGTCTTGTTTCAACAAACTTTGTTGCTTTATTTGGACAATAAAACCGATATGCTTTAGATTTGTCAGGATAACCAATAAAATGGCAACTGACTGTCTTGGGGTCTAATTTTCCCATAACTGGATTAAAAATCCTTGCTTCAGCAGGACAGCCCCATACATGAAAATAATTCACAGTCGGTTTTCTCCCAGTCCATAATTCATATGGTGTTTTAGGCACCGATTTACTGGGAACCCTGTTAAGGATATGTGCCGCTGTCTTAAGGGCTTCCATCCATAAATTCACCGGCAGAGTGGAGTGGCTCAACATACTCCGCACCATATCCATGAGAGTGCGGTTTCTTCTTTCAGCCACCCCATTTTGCTGGGGTTCGCCGGTGCTGAGTATTGGGCCATAATACCATTTTCCTGTAAGAATTTTGCAAATGGTCCAGGAATTTGGCCATAAGAAGTGTGTCTGCCGTAGTATTCACCACCACGATCAGATCTCACAATCTTAATCTTTTTATCACATTGATTTTCAACCTCAGCTTTGAAAATCTTAAACTTGTCCAATGCCTCTGATCTTTCCTTAATGGGATAAATATATCCATAACGGGAGAAATCATCGGTGAATGTAATAAATGAATTAAAACCATCCACCGTCTTCACATTAAACGGACCACATATATCCGTATGGATTATTTCCAAAACTCCCGTGCTTCGGTTTGCACCTTTCTTAATTTTCTTGGCATATTTTCCTTTGATGCAATCAATACAATGATCGATATCCGCATCCGTAAAATCAAGGGAAGGAAGAACTTGATCTTTAATGAGACGCTCAATTCTCCCCCTCGAAATGTGGCCTAAACGATAGTGCCATAATTTCGAAGAAGTCTCATTATCATTATGCTTGCGTTTGGTACTGACATTCATATTTGAGGTAGAACCCACATTATTTATATCATCACAAAGGGAAATAACATAAAGCTTATCTTGCCGGAAGGCAAGACCAACATTATTATTGTCATACATATACAACGCTTGTTCCCAAGTGACATTCATAAGCATCATCATCTAGGCATGAAACGGAAATTAAATTCCGTTTCATCGAGGGTACATATAAAACATTATTCAACCTAAGCTTGAAGCCCGTATGGAGCGTAAGAGTAAGATCTCCAAGTGCTTCAGCATCAGTCTCAACACCATTAGCAACTCTAATGGTTCTTTCCCCTCTTTTTAGGGTCCTCCTCATATTGGATCCCTGCAACGAATTTGCAATATGAATCGTTGCTCCTGAATCAATCCACCATGTATTGGTGGCATAATTAACATAAAGGGATTCCTCAACAAAAGTAATAACATCAGTACCTCTATCTTGAAGCCATTTCTTAAAGGCAAAACAATTCTTTCGAATATGCCCAAGTCTTCCACAATGGCGACAAGCATTAGGATCTTTTGCTTCTCCATCAGTCGCCTTTTCAGGCTTCTTTTGGTGAGAGCCCTTTGAAGATTGGCCTTTATCTTTAAACTGATTAGGCTTAGGCTTCATATATTCATTCACAAATTTCTTATACCTCTTCTTTTGTGAATGCTTGACCTGATTAATGTGGTCAATTCTTTCAGCCTTAAGCCTTTCTTCTTCTTGCACACATCGCGCCATCATTTCATCAATCTCCCATTTCACATCCATTGCATTATAGTTGATCATAAATGGAGAGAATTCAGGAGGCAAAGATGACATAATAAAATGGACAAGGAAACCATTAGAAATTTCCATTTCCATAGTCTTAAGTTTGGCAGCCATGTTGCATTTCTTCATAATATGCTCTCGAAGGCTTCCAGTGGGATCATATTTTTCATCAATCGGCCTTCTAATAAGACTTGTTGCATAAACTTTAGAAGACCCTTTGAACTTATGTTCAATTTTCGCAAAGTACCCTTTAGCTGTCTCACAGTCAGGAAGGGCTCCCCTCATACTTTGTGTAATGGAGCCCTTTATCATCATAAGGCACTTGCGATTAGAGTCATCCCACTTAGCCTTGATAACATCATATTCCTTCTTGAGGCCCTCATAATTTTCAACATTCTCTTTAGGTGCCTCAGGAGGATCATTAAGGAGAGCATAATCAATATTCAGTAAGGCCATCGTTATTTCAAGCTTCTCCTTCCATGTAGCATAGTTGCTACCATTAAGTTGTTCCATGCCATTAAGCATCCCAGTAATATGAGAGACATTAGGTGCTGCAAAAAGAATTCAAAAATTGCCTTAGTAAGCAGCATCATCATTATCAAACTTTATTGATCAAATTCAAATCAGCTTTGGCTAGAAATGAATATGAACAATAAAATTTTGTGAACAGATATTCGTCAATTAGCTTTGGCCAAAATGACAAATAAAAGCCACACATTAATAATCCTCATCATTAATTTTCTTCCATTAACCTGATTCACATCAGCTTTGGCCAGAAGTGAAACAAGCTAATAAAAGATCTTTGTGGTTTAAATGCCCGTCAATCAACTTTGGTCAGAATGACAAAGCATAAAACCACACTTTATTTGAGGATTCAGTAAACTTTATTTCGCAGCGGAAAACATTATAACTTGATCATCATAATAAATACCATAATAAAGCATGACTAATAAATTAACATGCTAAAGCATTTAAAACAACTAACATAAAACATAACAACTAATAACAGAAAATAAAACATTAATTTGGCCAAAACTGGGCCAAAAACAGCCCAGCCTAGCCCACAGAACTAGGCCCCGAATGCCTTTTTTTTTTTAGCCCGAGAAATAAAAAGATTTTAATTCGGCCAGTACTGGGCTAAAAATAGCCCAGCCCGGTCCACTCCCTTCTGATTCGTAAGTGCTTTTGCCCACTTAAGCTTCCGGGTCCCTTACTGGGCTGTGGCCCGGTCCACCGCGGCTGGGGAAGACACGAGCCGTTGGATTCGCATCCAACGGCCGAGCTCGCGCGCGCGCGTGGGACAAACCCACCGCGTCGCCGCCGTCCCCAGTCCTCCTCTCCCCCCGAACCCTAATCCCCTCCCATCTCCTCCTCTGCCTCCCGCGACCGCGCGCAGACGAAGAGAACGACGACGGCGCCGAGCACCACACGCCGCAGGGGAGAGAGCGCGACGTCCAGGCCCCCTCGCCGGAGCTGCGCGCGGCTTTGGCTAGCACGCACCTCCGTCGAGCGGCGCTGGGCGACGCCCATTGCGCGGTGACCGTGCCCGTGCGGGCGTCCCCGCAGCGGCAACGACAACCAGCGCCCTGAACCGGCTCCGCGGCGCATCTCCCCGGCGACAAGCGAGCGTGGGACAACCGCTGCAGTCCGGTGTGGCGGACGGCGAGGTCACCCGGGGCCATACCCGAGCTCCCCTGCTTTCATCAGTCAATGGCTCCGCCGCCGCCGTGGCCAGCGACGACGACGATGCCCTTTAGGTAAGCATCCGCCAACTTTACCCCTGTAGGGTTCTTAATTGGGGAGGAAAACACATCAACTAGGGTTCTGAAAATGGGGATTTTACAGTGATGTTCCTCCTCTTTTTGATCTCTTGCTTAATTGAACCCAAAAACATCAGATCAGAGGGGATTTCATTAGGGATTTAGGAGTCTAGGGTTTCCTGAAATTGGGGAAATCACATGAGACATGTTCTGTTCCATCAATCCCCATCATTACCACTTAAAACTGAAACCCTAGACCTCTAACAGCATCATTAGGGCTTGATCTTTAGAGGGAAAAAGGGCACACCTTTAGAACAGGGCCTAGACATTAAACTTGATCAAGAAACTAACAGATCAAGCATGATCTTGAGCTTGATGAGCTCAAGCTTATAGCTAGGTGCTCTGATACCAATGTTATGTATCTCACAGAATCAGCTAGCTTAAGCTTGAGCCACACAGAGAGAGAGAGGAGATG
This sequence comes from Alopecurus myosuroides, assembly GCA_028641055.1. Classification (NCBI taxonomy): domain Eukaryota; kingdom Viridiplantae; phylum Streptophyta; class Magnoliopsida; order Poales; family Poaceae; genus Alopecurus; species Alopecurus myosuroides. Next base: position 41,213 of record JAPCYS010002616.1, on the reverse strand, counting down.
ATCATACCTTGATCTGTAGATGAGGAAGCCATTCTTGAGCTTGGCCTTGATCAGTTCCTGCTCAACAGATACCACCAGTATCTTGATCTTGATCCAGAACCACCTAGATAAACATCCAGAAATGTTCAGGTGGCTGAGATGAGTCCTTCCCGGTGCTCCTGTACTATCTTGATCAGTAGCCTAGAGTTTTAGGGAATGGAGAGGAGGAAGCTGCGAGAGCAGCAGCTCACATCATTATCCCTCTCACACCCCTCTCTTTTTTTCTTTATAGTACAGTGCACCAGGGGGACCCACCATGTTGACTTTAGTGTGCCAATGTTCCTGATCAGAACATGGTTAGATGTGAACATGTTGACTTTAACGATCAACATCCCAACACGAGGAAGTTGCGGGGGAGATCTGCTCCATGGTCACGAACTCCTGCGGTACAGAGAAGACCGGGGAGAGAGACCACACGAGATCGGAGGCGGAGGCTTCGTTCGTGGCGGCGCGATTCAATAGGGAGAAGTCAGCGTGGGGAAGAAGGGATGGGAGAGAGAGTCGACGTCTCGACTGTTTCGTATTCTAATTACGCTCGATAGGCAGTGTTATCAGATTTGTACATGTCTGGGATCTGATACCGCGGTATCAAATTACAGAGCGCTCTAAGCAAACAACATTTATCGCTATCTGTTATCGGCGTTATTAGATTACGTTACCAAATCACCAACCAAACAGCTCCATAGATTCTACAAAATAATAAATAGAGTGAGATTATGATACTACTATATGATACTATGCACTATAGAGATAGTATCATGTACTCACTCCGTCCACGAATAAGTGTACATCTATTTTTACATTTAGTCAAACTTTTTAAACTTTGACCAAATTTATAGAAAATTGTAGCAATATATATGACATAAAAATGGTATATTTTAAAACCTTATGACAAGACAAATCTATTGATACTAATTTGGTGTCATAAATGCTAATACTTTTCTCATAAAGTTAGTCAAAGTTTAATAAATTTGACGGGCGAAAAAAGAAAAAAGAACACTTTATCATGGACGGAGGGAGTACCAGTATCACGTGCATGGTACTTCTATATGATACTCCCCACTATGTTAGTCTTAGGTACACCCTAGCCTCTGCAGCACATCAATATTAAGAGCCAAATTATAAAAAGAAACCAATATCTAAGGCGCAAGATAACCAACAGCTAGAATTCGTTCAAGCAACGCAAAACGATTTTTTCCCGTCGTACGGTGCTTGAGGAGGTCCACGGCTCCACGCATATGCGTATAGGATTTTCTTTCCCGTCGGAGCCTCGCAAAACGATTTCGAGCAAATCAGCTCGGAAACGCTCGGAAAAAGTCCCAGCCCCGCCCCCGCGCGTACCTGTTCGAGCAAACAGAGGATCGAAACCGCTCGCTCCTGGAACTCCCGTCTTGCTCGCGACCCCTATACGCGCCGGCCGCCGGTGAGTCCTCCGGTCCCTCTCCCATCTGTCTCCTGTCTCCTCTCTCTCCTCTACCTCTCAGCCGCCCCCTCCCTCCATTCCCTCTTATTCCAAGCCATGGCGGCACTAGCTCGTTGGCTCCCGAACCCTAGATGCGTAGGTGATTTCCGCCGGAAATAGGTGCCTCCCGGGTGGGGAAGGACAGCGGTAGGGGAAGGACGACAGGAGTGGAGCCTCCCCTCCCGTGTGGAGCTCCATTTTTTTTCAACAGTTATTGGGCTGGTTGAATGTCTGGAAGACCTGCTGCAGTACGTCCGGGGAGTTTGCTGCGGTGAAATAGCAGAAAATCCAACTCCCCAACTGAAGTTCCGATCCCTTCCCTGTCTTTCTTCATTCGTCTCAGATTTATTTGCTGACGAGGAACAGGTTGAGCCTTGTAATACGTGGCTAATGCTGGAGAAACTTTAAGCCTCGAATCTGTTATTTTATTCTTTCCGGTTTCTCTCAAAATGCTGGGTCTCAAAAACAAACTGGTTGCCACATCGCTCATATGCTTCTGTAGTTAGTATTGAGTCGTATAATGACACAATGAGATGTGTATGCCACACCTGGTTTTCTTGGATAATTTCATAATTCTGGCGACAGTAAATTTAGAACATCAAATACGCATGCCATGGGGCAACATTTAGATGCTACATCCCTCAAGTTTCAGCCTCTAGCTAGTCCTTGCATCATTTATTAATCTTCTATTTTTGTTTCAATATGTTAAAAACTGAAAACTTCATTTTTTATTCCTTCTTCAAGCTACGATTATAACAGATTAGTTATAGCAGGGACCTGATTTTGGTCATTATAGGATGATCATTTCCAATCTCTTTGGAATTTTCTTTCAGCTAATATTTTGTTTATTCTTCTGACCCAGGAGAAAACCCCTGGATAGGTGTGCTAACTGCAATAGACCAATAGTAGAGGCCTGGGTACTTTTCGATAATGAATTGTTTTTTTTTTCGAGAATAGGCCTACACAGTTGAGAAGATGTGTCTTTTAAGATATACTTGTAGTGTTGGTTTTGCTTGGGAGGCTACCAGTGGCGGAGCCAGAAATTGAGATGAGGGGGGTCGAACAGTAAAAGTGTGCCACCGGCGAATTTTTTTTTGACAACACATGTATCCATAATTGTACACAAAAAAAGGTTCAAACAGATTCAATTTCATATTTCATGAAGCACAAGTACAAACTGACTACAAAGAAGAATAAACCTACATAAAAAAAATACATTTTGATAAGAAGATAGTACCATTAGCTTGAATCCATGTTGGCAAGACGAAAGTGTCGAGGAAGATGACCTCTACGGTCGTTGTAGGAATGGAAGCGTAACATAATCTTCTTGACATCAATCTTTGTAAATATCTCTTTCTCAACATAGCAAATCATCAAATTATTGAGCCAATCATCTCCTATCCTGTTTCGAAGATCCGTCTTTATAATATTCATGGCCGAGAAAACTCTTTCAACTGATGCTGTTGCCACAGGTAATGTCAACACAAGTGTAATAAGGCGATAGACCAAATGAAATGTCAAATGTTGTCTCTTCTGAACCAACTTGAGAGCAAGATCACTCAGACTATCACAAGCTATGAATTCAGGACTTCTCTTCATCACATCAACATATATGTCCAGTTCATCAACCAAGAGACAGCAATCATGTGAAGTGAAATCAACAGAGTACATAGTTGCAAGCTCAACTAGCTTAGCATTATCAAAACTGGCAAATTAGTCTCTAGGATCAAGGCATGCAGTGCACAATAATAGGCGTATAGAAGTTTCAGAAAATCTATGATTCATCTCACTTATGTTTCTGTCAAGAACCTCATTAAAGAGTTGTACCTTGTAATGATGGTAGCTAGTAACCATCTTGCGTGAGCTCCTTGAATAACCCCTAGCCAGAATGTTATCATCCATGTTCGGTACAATAATGTTTCTTCCACCACAAAAGTTAGTAGCAGCAAGCAATAGAGGCTCCCATCCATCATCTCTCAATTTCTGCAATAGACTTTTAACTGAGACAATCATATTCATAGCTCACTATGTTCTGATCCTTGGATTGCAATGCTTGTGAAAAAGCATTTGTTAAACCAAGCACTCGAAGCATCAAATGCAAGATAATAACAAATTCAAAGCTTTCCATGTATATCATATAACCTGAAGCCAAACCTCTCTCCTCGGAATCTGTCCCATCATGAGAAACACTGCATAGCACTTCAACGATTGAATCCCACATATTCTTAATCCGAATTAGAGTTTTGTGGTGTGATCCCCAATGAGTATCCCCTGGTCTTGCTAAACTTGTCTCTTGATTTTGGCCTCTTCCAGATGAGATCTCCCCACTCTCTAGTTGTGCTACCAAACGGTCATGATGCAATTGCAACATACATCTTTCTTCTTACAAGAAGCACTCACCTACAAGAAATGTGCATAAAAAATTAGAATTGAAATATGTAAATAATTGACAACTATTTAGAACTATGTAAAGACCAAAGAACTAACCATACTGACAATCTTGTTTAAGTGACCAAAGAAATGACCTATTGGTAGAAGTCCTTTCACAACAGCCACAACCACCAATTGAAGTTGGTGGGCAAAGCAATGCACATAAAAAGCATGAGGATTGTCTGCCAATACCAATGTTTTTAAACCATGTAGCTCCCCACGCATATTAGAGGCACCATCATATCCTTGTCCTCTTAATATTGATATGGACAAATTATGTTGAACAAACATTGCATCTAAATATCTTTTCAAAGAAGCCGATGTAGTATCAAGAACATGCTCAACACCGAGCAATCTTTCCATGATCTCTCCTTTTTTGTTCACAAACCTACACACAATAAGAAAGGAACATATAAGATTACAGTAAGTGAGTAGAGAGAAACTAGCCAATAACGTATAGATTACAATAAATAAGCAAATGACTAACCTCAATATAACAGCCATTTGTTCTTTAACCGATACATCACGAGACTCGTCAACAAGTAGAGAGAAAGAGGCATTTCCAAGCTCACTCATTATGACTTGTGTAGTCTCTTCTGCACATGCTTTTGCTATATCTAGTTGGATCTCACGAGATGTCAATTGATAATTGCCAGGAGCATTCTCATTAATCACATTAGCTACATCCTTGCATCTTGCCCCATACCAATCTAACAACTCACGGAAATTGCCCTTGTTCAAGGAAGTGCTAGACTCGTCATGGCCACGAAAAGGTAGACCTTGTTCAAGTAGAAATCTAACAACACCCACAACAGTCCTCAAACGAATTTCATAATCAATATGCAATTGTTCTTCATGACAAACAATAGCATATGCCACACTTTGCTTTTTATTTTTGAAATCTTCACAACTAAGTCTAGCATTGTTGTGAATGCTATTTGGTCCACCTATATGAGAGGTGAAATTCTCCGATGCTTTCTTCCAATTTTTAAACCCCGTCTTCGTGAAAACATCATATCCAAAGTGTGAACTATTGGTTGAAGATTTAAATAGAAAACAATGGAAACAATATGCAGCATCCTTTTCCACACTATATTCTAACCAATCATATTTGGTATACCATGCATCTAGAAACGACCGCCAACTCGGACCAAATTTTGTTTTGGGAAAATCATGCCCAACAAATCGATTACGGCCTCTTGTCAAATATGCCCATCTCATTTTATCTCTAATTTCAGGAGTACCATATTCATCAATTGGTCTCCGAAGTCCAGGATCGGCAACGACATTTGATAGATCAAATATTTCAGCAACATTTGCTTGTTGAGTGACCTACACAACATTGTAATCAAAATCAATATTTCTGGCCAGCACTACACAATTAGCCACAAAAACTAAAACAAAACAAAGAGAAAAGGGACAGCAACCTGCTCATGCCGTGCCCTTTTCTGATTTCTGGCGAGAGCTGCGGCTTCTTCTTCCTCCTCCGCCCGTATCCACTCGGCCAACTCGGCATCTTCATCGGAGTCCATCAGAGCGACAGCGAGGCAGGAATGGCGGCAGGGACGGCGCTCGCAGAGACGGCCGGACGGCTCGCAGAGACGAAGAGGATGGCCGGCGGCCGGGCGCACAGATGGTCGGCCTGGGCGCGCAGATGGTTGGGCGCCGCACGCGCAGGTGGCCGAGCGGCGGGCGCCGCGACCAGAGATGCCGAGCTGGGCGCGTCCAGCGCGGAGATGGCCTGGCGCCGCGCACGCAGATGGCCGGGCGGCGGGCGCCGCTTAGAGATTCCGGGTAGAGCGCGGCCCGCGCGGGGATGGCCGGCCGCCGGGCGGGGTGGGGCCGCGTGGGGATGGCCGGGCGGCGGTGGCGGCGCGCGGCGATCTGACGGGCGGTTGCGGCGCGCGATGCGTTAGGTCGGGGTCGGGACAAGGTAGCTGTGCTCGCTCGATGCCTCGCGCGATAACTTTTTTTTTTCCTCGAGCGAGAGCTGGGTCGAGAGGGGAACGTGGTAGCGATTTTTTTTCTGCCTCGAGGTGAGCCGGGTCAATTGACCCGCCTCGACCCCCTTATGGCGCCGCCACTGGAGGCTACAATATGTTATAAATCGTGCACTGTATATTCATTTCAGATTGTGTTTAGCCTTTTTCTTGTGTAATATATAACCGTACCCAATTATGGTGTAAACTAACAAGTTTGGATAAAAGGACTAAGATGTATGCATGGTATCATTTTCAGGTTTGCAGTATAAAAATCGGTTGCAACTGATGGGAATTTTGCTAGTTAGTCCTAAACCCAGGAAAACCTAGACTGCCGTTCTGCTCCAACTCTCCTGTCGTCCCGCCACCGTTCTGCTGCATCCTTGTCCGCCACTGCGTCAGTGAACTAGCTTCGATGAGTGGGGTCGGCTTCCAGCGACGGTTTGTGAACCTGGGGGTGCTTGACTGTTCTAAGCGATTGTATTCGCTGCGGCGCTTGGACCTCTCCAAGGTCAACCTGTTTTACCGGACGGCAGAAGAAGCCGCACATGCCAAGGTGGTGCCAACAGTGACGCTCGCCCAAGCCATGGCGCCCGACGGAAGAAGTTGCAAGACTAGTTTGGCGGCGGCAGAGGCGGCGGCGCCCAAGATCAAGCCGTTACGACGACCCGTGCTGGCAATGAGGCCACCGGGCGGGGCGCCGTGCTACTTCCGGAGCAGCCGCGCCATTAGTTTTTTGGGATAATTAACAAGGTGCCCTCAGTTGGCACCACGACCTCAGTTTTACCCCTAGCGCCGAATCGACCTCAGTTTTGCCCCTAGTCAGTGCGCAAGGACTGGTTTGGCGGCTTCCACCGTTACTTCCAGCCCCCCGTTAGAATCCTGACCTGTGGGACCCAACATAGAACAGTTGGCGCGGCCTGTGGGCCCCAGCAGTTGAGCGTTGGCGCGGTTTGTGTGCTCCAGCTATTGACGGTTGGTGCTGCATGTGGGCCCCACCTGGCCCCACCTGTTGACCGTTCCTTGCGGCCCAATGTCACATGAGGCCCAATGTCAACATGTAGACTACACGTTATCCATTTATATTTATTAATTTTCTTCAAAAAAAAGAAAATTTATATTTATTAATCACTACATGCAGACTACGCATTATCCATTTATTAAACCATCAAATTATTCGTATTAATAATATAAAATATACTGTGCTCAACTCAATTTAAAAGGGGGGACAAATATAATATAAACATTGACTTCATTTGGGCAAATAGAATTTAAAAATAAATTAATTGGCAAACATAATTAAACATGGATATTATATATGGATAATATTGGCCCCACTTTACATATATTTAGTGGGGCCCGTTACATCTACTAAAAAAAAAAAAAAAGGGCCTAGCTAGCCCTAAACCCTAACCGCCCGCTGCATGCATGCGGGCGCCCTTCCGGCCATCCGGCCAACCGCCGGCGGTTGGCCTACTTCTTCCACTGCCCCTTCCAGTCCGCCGCCCTGAGCTTGATCTCGTCGTCGATCCGGGCGCGGTGGTTCGCCTGCCGCAACCTATCCATGTCGTTCTCACGGGCCCTCTTGATGCGGGCCCGGAGAGCCTTCTCCTCCCTCTCCTCCTCCTTCTTCCTCCTTCTCGATCTCCTTCTTCTCCAGCCGCTCCTCTTTCTTGAGGCGGCGCTTCTTCGTCTTGGGGGAGAGGTTTGGCGTCGGCGGCGGGCTCGTCGCTGTCGGGGACGTCGGTGGACGGCGATCTCTCCCTTTTGGGAGATTCGACGGGCACGAGGCCCATCTCCTCCGGCGTCCACTCGGGCTCGTACCAAGGCCGAGCCTTGGGGTGGTTGTCCTCGTCGGCGACGGACTCTGGGCTTGAGGGGAGAGAGTAGGAAGACATTGTGTTCGGGGCTTGAAAGGAGATGAGAAGGCAAAAGGATGGAGAGTGATGAGAAGATGGTGGAGGAGAAACGGGCTATTTAAAGTCACGATGAGACGTGAATTTATTGGGGTAGAAGGTAGATGAAGCAAACTGTGTGAAAGTAGGATGCAGTGTGGAAAGTACAGTCGATGCATGGTCAATGCGGTGGTGGAACAGGCCTAGGTATAGGACTGAGCGCTCAGGGAGTCAAAATGATTTGACGTTGCATGCGTGTAGAGAAGAAATCCAAAGTCTCACGCCAAATCCTGCCTCGCTGCATATGCATTGATGCGTATCTTCTGAAAACTAGGCGTGGAGGGCTGCGTCGCTGCAAATGCGACGCGACTTGTGTTTTTTTTTTTTTTTTGTAGTGCGACTTGTGTTTCTGAAAGGAGGCGTGCAGGGCTGCTGCAAATGCGACTCGACGTTCACCCGATCTTTTCTCTTCTGCCACGTGTTGTTTACTCCGAAAACGAGGCGTGCATGCACCGGGCTGGTGAACGGGGCCCCAGTAGACAGTGTCCGTTGTTGCATGCAGTTACATTGAGCCAAAACACACGTCCATGCACCTGCGTCATTTTCGACCGTTTGATCGTAAGGAACGGTGCAGATAGAGTCCATGCATGCAAACTACGGCGTCAACGGCCTGCAGACGCTGAGACGCGATCCTCTGACTTTAGGTCACTGACAAATGGAGCCCATCACACACCGGACCCACGTGTCATGGGAGAAAGTCAGAGAACATAAGGTGGGCAAAGTAAGAGGATCGGGTTCCCTCTATTTTTAGTGCATGTACAATAGTCTAGACGGGTGCTGTCTGCACTACTCGGCCATGTCATTTGTAGACATTTTTAGAGATAGTTGGTACAGTGCGTTGACCCCCTAGCTTGTGTTGGGATCCATACGCTCCGTAGCCCCCTCCCGGTGAAACCCTAGCCCCGCTGGAGAAATACCGGACTTATACGGAAACACGCGTTAACAGCGTCGAAAGGGGGTAGCAATGTGGAACTATTTGCTTGGTTGTGCTAGGATAGCCCATAGGAACACAAAACAAAAAGGTAGAACCCACCTCTTCGGAATATTCACGGTGTTTGGTCCGATACGGGAATTTCAGCCCTGTACTCGCCTACGAGAGAGAAGTGGATGCCGGTGAAGCCGGGTCACACCCAGAGAGCAATCTTGGACATACAAAGCACACAACACACCTATACTAACATGGTATGGCACCCCCTAGCTTGTGTTGGGATCCATACGCTCCGTAGCCCCCTCCCGGCGAAACCCTAGCCCCGCTGGAGAAATACCGGACTTATACGGAAACACGCGGTAACAGCGTCGAAAGGGGTAGCAATGTGGAACTTTTTGCTTGGTTGTGCTAGGATAGCCCATAGGAACAGAAAACAAAAAGGTAGAACCCACCTCTTCGGAAGATTCACGGTGTTTGGTCCGATACGGTAGTTTCAGCCCTGTACTCGCCTACGAGAGAGAAGTGGATGCCGGTGAAGGGTCACACCCCAGGGAGCAATCTTGGACATACAAAGCACACAAACACATACTAACATGGTATGGCACCCCCTAGCTTGTGTTGGGATCCATACGCTCCGTAGCCCCTCCCGGTGAAACCCTAGCCCCGCTGGAGAAATACCGGACTTATACGGAAAACACGCGGTAACAGCGTCGAAAGGGGGTAGCAATGTGGAACTATTTGCTTGGTTGTGCTAGGATAGCCCATAGGAACACAAAACAAAAAGGTAGAACCCACCTCTTCGGAAGATTCACGGTGTTTGGTCCGATACGGGAATTTCAGCCATGTACTCGCCTACGAGAGAGAAGTGGATGCCGGTGAAGGGTCACACCCCAGAGAGCAATCTTGGACATACAAAGCACACAACACACCTATACTAACATGGTATGGCACCCCCTAGCTTGTGTTGGGATCCATACGCTCCGTAGCCCCCCTCCCGGCGAAACCCTAGCCCCGCTGGAGAAATACCGGACTTATACGGAAACACGCGGTAACAGCGTCGAAATGGGGTAGCAATGTGGAACTATTTGCTTGGTTGTGCTAGGATAGCCATAGGAACACAAAACAAAAAGGTAGAACCCACCTCTTCGGAAGATTCACGGTGTTTGGTCCGATACGGTAGTTTCAGCCCTGTACTCGCCTACGAGAGAGAAGTGGATGCCGGTGAAGCCGGGTCACCCAGAGCAATCTTGGACATACAAAGCACACAACACACCTATACTAACATGGTATGGCACCCCCTGGCTTGTGTTGGGATCCATACGCTCCGTAGCCCCCCTCCCGGCGAAACCCTAGCCCCGCTGGAGAAATACCGGACTTATACGGAAACACGCGGTAACAGCGTCGAAATGGGGTAGCAATGTGGAACTATTTGCTTGGTTGTGCTAGGATATAGATAGGAACACAAAACAAAAAGGTAGAAACCACCTCTTCGGAAGATTCACGGGTGTTTGGTCCGATACGGTAGTTTCAGCCCTATACTCGCCCTAGAGAGAAGTGGATGCCGGTGAAGCCGGGTCACAGAGAGAGCAATCTTGGACATACAAAGCACACACACACCTATACTAACATGGTATGGCACCCCTGGCTTGTGTTGGGATCCTACGCTCCGTAGCCCCCCTCCCGGCGAAACCCGCTGGAGAAATACCGGACTTACGGAAACACGCGGTAACAGCGAAATGGGGTAGCAATGTGGAACTATTTGCTTGGTTGTGCTAGGATAGCCATAGGAACACAAAACAAAAAGGTAGAACCCACCTCTTCGGAAGATTCACGGTGTTTGGTCCGATACGGTAGTTTCATTACTCGCCTACGAGAGAGAAGTGGATGCCGGTGAAGCCGGGTCACACCCCAGAGAGCAATCTTGGACATACAAAGCACACAACACACCTATACTAACATGGTATGGCACCCCCTGGCTTGTGTTGGGATCCATACGCTCCGTAGCCCCCCTCCCGGCGAAACCCTAGCCCCGCTGGAGAAATACCGGACTTATACGGAAACACGCGGTAACAGCGTCGAAATGGGGTAGCAATGTGGAACTATTTGCTTGGTTGTGCTAGGATAGCCCATAGGAACACAAAACAAAAAGGTAGAACCCACCTCTTCGGAAGATTCACGGTGTTTGGTCCGATACGGTAGTTTCAGCCCTATACTCGCCTACGAGAGAGAAGTGGATGCCGGTGAAGCCGGGTCACACCCCAGAGAGCAATCTTGGACATACAAAGCACACAACACACCTATACTAACATGGTATGGCACCCCTGGCTTGTGTTGGGATCCATACGCTCCGTAGCCCCCCTCCCGGCGAAACCCTAGCCCCGCTGGAGAAATACCGGACTTATACGGAAACACGCGGTAACAGCGTCGAAAGGGGGTAGCAATGTGGAACTTTTTGCTTGGTTGTGCTAGGATGGCCCATAGGAACACAAAACAAAAAGGTAGAACCCACCTCTTCGGAAGATTCACGGTGTTTCCACCTCTTATTCTTTCAAATCTCTAGTCTTGTATTCGAGGAATCTCATTTTAGTGATGGATTTCGTTCTAATGTTTATAAATCATATTTATATTTTTACTAGACTTGTATTAGACCTATAATGCAATTCCGAAGCCCAAAAATTTATTGGATGAATATTCGTATTATTTTCTTTTGAATAATAATGGTTTTAATCGAAAATCGTAAATAAAACAAGTTTAAAACATCAAAATGAAAAAATAACTTTGGATCTTTCTTAGTCACACCAAAATGAAGCTTTGGTGAGATTTTGACCTTATTTGAGTTCAAAAGGTTTGAAACTCATCTCATTATCTTGAACTCTCTACTAGACTGTTCAAGATATCATGTTACACAAGGTTTTTTCGTTCCATTCTTTATAAGACAGGTTTATATTTTTCTCGTTACTATATGACATAACACTACTATGTGCGTCGCCAATATTTTTTTCGATTTTTTTTGAATTATTTATGCTCATTTCAAGCTTGGTCAACCCTCTGTTTGACCAGCCGAAAAGCTTCTAGAAGGAAACACAGAGATTCGACCTGGGCTGTTGGATCGACGCCTTCTAGAAGGAATCGTGCATCGGACGGATGCGCTCGCAGTCACAGCGATCGCGAGACGCTCGTTCTGCGCTCTGATTGGTTGGTCCGTTGGCCACATGGATGGATGGTTTCTATATGTTCTACATATGATTTCTTTGCTGTTAAGTATTAAACCTTGTTATTTAAATAAAATAAATAGAAGAATACCCTTATTCAAAACATAATGAAACTTCATATTTACTAGAGCGATGATTTTTATCTGTTTTATATATGAATTTTCTATTAAACCATGTTATTTAAATAAAATATTAAAAAAAAATAGAAAAATTATTGAAAACATAACGAAACTTCAGATTTACACTATATATGTACAATAGTTGTGTAGGAAATTAATTTGGCTGATGTAGACGAGATGCCAAAAATTGTTGAAGCACAAATGGGGGTGTTTACCCTAGCTTCACACCTCATTTGAAGCACTTTTCTCATGAGAATATAGCGATGGTTTGAAATGAGCATAAATAATTCAAAAAAAAACAAAATGACATGAATCCAACGCACCATGTTGTTATTTGCGATATAGTTGCTCCTCAAATTTATTTGGATAATTTTGACAAGGTAGAATTTTTCATGAAATTACAAACGGGGGTGTTTACCCTAGCTTCGCACCTCATTTGAAGCACATTTCTCAACTTAGATACAAACATTATTCAAACATCATCCAACTATGTTCTAACTTAGATACATCACCAGTCAACATAAATACAACATTATTCAACAGAAATACAACACGAACTTAGTCCAAATAGCGTCGGGGCTTCTTTGTGATCCTTGGCTGTTTTGGTGGCGCTTTGCTCCTTGTGCTCATCTTGCTCACAGCTTCTGGTCTTCTCTCTTGGTAGTCGGTACCTTGGCTTTCTTCTTTGAAACTACACCAGATCTGTACAAAACATAAAGGATCATGATAAATAAATAAAAAAAAAAAAAAAAAAAAATGAAAAATAAAATACAAAACATACCCATCTACTGAAACTTGTGTGTCCATGGCAAAATCATCCAATGGAGCATCCAATGAAACTTGTGAGATCATGGCAGAATCATCCAATGGAGCATCCAGCGGATCAGCTGGAGCATCTGGAGCATCTGGAGCATCTGGAGCATCTGGAGCATCTGGAGCATCATGGACTTGATCATCATATGAATAATCAGTTGGATCATGTACTTGATCATCATATGAATAATCAGCTGGAGCATCTGGAGCATCATCTGAATCACTTGACTGCTGAACATCATTTTCAAATGTTTCATCCGGCTGTTCATCATCATTTTGCTGTTGATCATCATATTGAAATGATGCATCCGGGTGCTGACCATCAGTTTCATCAGGCATACTCTCTCCAAACCCTGGATCGACTGCGTTATCACAATATTTGCCGAAATGACCGGTCCCACCACACCTTGTGCACTTACGCACCCTCGCTCCACCTCCACCTTCACTGCGACGTCGGTGTCGACTCTTCCTCGGTCTACCTGCAGCTCTTTCAGAACCGGAGCACAAAGTTTGAATCCAGGGTCCACTCTATCCCACTGCTGTTTTCCCTCCAAAGCAGGCAAGGCATGTGCATATGTGGCTCTGAACATTGCTACAGAGTAGTAATCATGGACATACTGATGTATATCCCTGCTGGACCTGTGAGAGAAGTGATGAAAAACAAGGCATGAATGCATGGCAAACCAGTTATCTGCCATTGCCTACAACTGCAAGTTTTCGCTTCTAAATCCACTGGATATCTCCATTCTTTGTCACTTTTATCAAAGAATGATACCTCTGATTTGGTATCGAGACAAATCTCATGTTCATAGTCAAGCCCAAAGTTTTTCTGCTTCAACTCCTTATCACATCGGGATAATAATGTGGCCCATGAATTTTGCATTAGCTATTTCAAGACGGAAATGAAATTTCTCGGCGTATCTATCCTTATCTTGTCAAGCAAATCAGCCAAATAAAGATCCTTATGTTTCCGGATCGTTGAGTTGAAAGATTCTGCAAGATTATTGTGCACATAGTCAACTTTGCTCAATTCACTGAATTGGCTTCTAGACCATAGCTTCGAGTGGTGTTTTCCAAGTATTCCTTCACTTTCTCTTTTGTGTACAACTGCCTCATGTGGTAGTTGTGCTTCCTGCCACTGCAAGTCAAAGATGCAGGCCATAAATGATCGGTATAAAACTTTCCTTTGAATTTCTTCACAAATTTGCAGCAAGGTGACGCATACATTCCCTGTGCTCTACTCCTGGGAACACATTATCCACGGCCACTTCTAAACCTTTGCATGCATCTGTGTGGATTACCAATCCATTGGGATGTCCAATAGCCCGGCGCAGATTCTGCAAAAACCATGTCCAGCTCCCTCAGACTCTGTCTCCAGCACACCGTAGGCAACTGGAAAAACAAAATTGTGTGCATCAACTGCACAAGCTGCTACTAGCTGGCCTTTAAACCTCCTGTGAGAAAAGTAGCATCAATAGCCAAATAAGGCCTGCAGCCTACCAAAAAACCCATTTTGCAAGCTTCAAAGCACACAAAAACCCTCCTAAAGCATTGCTTGGTCCTTGTCACTTTCTTCAATATGTAATCCACGGCGTGGTGATCAATTTCAACAACACTCCCTGGCTTGCCCTCTCCACTTCAGCTTTGAATGCATACAACAACTGAAAACTTTCATTCCAGTTACCATGGATAGATTCCAATGCTTTGTTTTTACCACTGAACACCCTCATGTATGGTAAATCTATCTTGTACTTGTCTTTGATGTTTTTCTGCAATTGCTTTGCACTCACTTGATGGTTTTCTGCCACCCATCTTTTTACTTCATCCGCCACCCATCTTGACTTGGCTCTGCTGATTGTTTGCTTCCTAAGGGTTGATTCTTCGCATGTGTGGGGAAAAGGGTTCACTTTTACCTGAACATTGGTGCTGCCCCGCATTTTAGATGCGTGCATCCTCCATTGACAATCTTCAGCCACACAGTGCACGGTTGTAGCGCCTTTTATCGCTCTTGTCAACTACAAAGGCACGTTCTACCTTGATGCAGTACGTCACAAGTGCATTTTTACACTCAGCCATGGAAGTAAAAATGCAACCTTCTTCCATAAGAGGGTTCGCAGGGTTCCATTCAACAGGTGTCCGGTCTTCCTCTTCCTCTTTCCATCGTCACTGTCAGACTGATATTGGATTTTCAACCCGAGGTGTCTGTCTTAAATTCCTAATAACATCAGGATATAGCCTCTCTTCATCATCCGCAGACATGCAGGCATCCTCCTCCACAGCGACTTGAACCCTTCTTTTCCCAGTGCCCACACTTGTCGAGCCACCACGTCGAGCTGGTTTTGAACTGTTCTGGCTGGAGTTGGCAGTACGACGTGATGGTCCTGCCACAAATGAACCCGCCACAACTGCCGGCACAACCACATCATTTTGCAGCTTCACATTAAAATTCTCTGCCTCCGTATGCTTAGCAAACATGGTAGCGAGCTCTTCATCATTACTAATTTGGATCCAATCTTTTCCCCATCAAAGTATCTAAATTCCACTTCATCATGCAAACCCCAAGGATATGGGCTGCAAACTATCTCCCCAAATTGTCTGAAACTCCAGTTACAATCCATTGGGACCGAATAATTGAAACCTCCTTGGTATTTCTTCTTACTGTCTGCATCGACGATGTAGCGCTCTCTTCTAACGTGCACCAAGAAAGCAGACCGCAACTCCATCCTAACCCACGAAAACAGAGACGCAATCAGCGGCAAATCAATGGCATCCGTGTCTAATCGATAATTCAAAGCTCAGTACTTACCCAATGGGAACCCAATCGTGGACGCGGCGTGTCTCCGGCCCCACGGCGCGGCCGCTCTCATTCCTATCCATTTCGTCGAGCAGGTGGCGGGCAGAGTGGTGGAACGAGCGCCCCACCAGCGGCGTCGCGGACGGCCCCGGCGGTGAAGAAGGTGGCCACGCGGAACGGCCGCGGCGGTGCAGGTGGTGCAGGTGGTGCTGGCGGCGCAAATGCGTGCTGCTGGCTGCGACACAGGTGGCGAGGTGTGGTGGCGGTGGCGCGCTGGCTGAGGAAGGTGGCGGCGGAGCAGGTGGTGGTGGTGCCGTAGGTGGTGGTGGTGCCGCAGGTGCTCGTGGCGCAGCAGGTGCTGGTGCGAGGTGGCGGCGGCGAGAGCGGCAGCGCACGACGGCGGGGCAACTAAATTGGGCGGCAGCGCACGACGGTTGTGGCGGGAAGCTCGGGTGTGGACTATTCAGATTAGTCAACTAACTGCCCGGTCCCACCTGTAAGCTCCGGACGGTTTCAGCGAACTGGCAGTCCCACGCGGTCCCACTTCGCCAAACGGAGCCTGACTCCTCCGGGCCCACTTCAACTAACGGACACGACTCCAAACTTACCGTTCCAGCCTCTCCATAGTGGTTGCGCACGGACTAGGGGCAAAACTGAGGTCGATTCGGCACTAGGGGTAAAACTGAGTACAAGTGACCCTCTGTGGGCAATTCGATAAATGACCCTAGTTTTTTCCCGTCTGCTTCAGAAAACAAGGTGTTCGTGGAAAGCCGGGTGAACCACGTGTTCCGCCAGGGCCGGCTCTGACCCATGGCGACCTTGGGCGGCGCCCAAGGGCCCACGCCTGGGAGGGGCCCATAATCTATACACTGCCTAGCTATTGGAGGCGTTGGGCTGGAAAAAAAGAGAGCACAAAACGGTGCAGGACGCTGGCACGCATGGGAAACGCATGAGCCTGCCAGCGCCTAGCGATCTGATCGATCGATCTCACGGCACACGCAGACTCCTGCCTCTCGTCTTGGACACCTCTTCTCCTGGTACACAGGGAAACGCAAGAGCCTGCCATAGATCGATCTGACCCCTCCTGGCTACATCGGTACATACAGAGTAGAGTATAATCTCCAATTCTCCGAAATCCGGCTATGTCTTTATCACTTTATGGTGATCTCCAATTGTGCACGTATCCATGATCTCAATTAGGGTTCTTAGTTCTAACATGATGGATTAGGGATTTAGGTTCTAGCCTCATGTATACATACTATTTTTTTTTTCACAATTATAGGTGTGCAATGCTAGACATAAGTCCCGTTATTGAGGTGCTGCTTCCTACTCCAGAAGCAATGAAGCATTATTGTCGAATGTCGATGAAATTATTGAAATTTGGTTATTATTTGATGTAATCAAATTAGCACAGAATACTACTTGTTATATTTTGCTATTCTTTTAGTATTTTGTGGTAATATATATGACATTGCTTTAGTGCTTAACAATCATTTATAGACATCACAATTTAAGAATAAGAGTGGTTTGATGTTAAATTTTAATTTTATACATTTAAAAGTAGAGTCATATATATCGTATATCTATATATGTGTACGTATATACTAGCCTTATGGGCCCACGTCGTCAACTCGCCCTAGGGCCCCGCAAAATATAGAGCCGGCCCTGTGTTCCGCTTTGACACCGATGATGCCTGCATCCTCCTCATGCCGAGCCTACAGGAGCGCAAGGACAAGCCGCTGGCCATCTCCGTCCCTCACACCATCAATCATGGCCAGGACTGCGGTGACCTGTACATCATCGATAGACTCCTCAAGCCGGACAAGGGGATGGCGCAGTTCGAGGCCCTCGTGTGGAGGTGCGAGCGCTGGCACTGTGACACTCTCCCGCTGCCGCCATTCATTGTCCACCACAAGGAAGCCTTCGTCTGCGCGTGCGCCCTTGTCGGGAGTGACACCATCTGCTTCTCCATTTCAGGCCCTCTCGGCGAGGGCACCTATTGCTTCCACACCGTGACTCGCAAATGGACCAAGGCCGGCGATTGGCTCATGCCCTTCAATGGTAAGGCGGAGTATGTCCCAGAGCTAGGGCTCTGGTTTGGTGCCGCAGGCTGCGGCGCGCGCCTCCCTTGCGCCATCGATCTCTCTGGCGTTGTCAGCGGGCAGGAGCTGCCACCAGACAAGACTTTGATTTGGGCCGATGAAGACCTGCCAAAGGAGTGGCACCCCACGCCATTGTGCGCCACCAAGGTCATCAGCCTCGGGTCAGGGAGATTCTTTGTTGCTAACTTCTTCTCTACTATGAAATCCGACAAGACCATCTACATGATCAATAATACTGCCAAGAAATTTGCCGTCTTCACTGGTATGGAGGTAGTGTACGATAACGACAAAGGAAAAGGAAAAGCTGGCCTTCGTATGATTAAGCACAAATCCAGTCGTTACATGTTTCAGTCACGGAAATGGATCCAGGATGTGCTCTAATTCAGTAAGTCATTTTGAGGCTTATGTACATTGTTTGCTCTCCCGTGAGTCAAAGTCACACAATTGATTTAGGAGGGTCATAGTGTGGATTATCATATACTCCTGCACGATCGCTTTGTGGGAATGAAGAGGAGAGAAGCAGGAAAGAAGGATATATTTTTCATGCCACGAAAGCCCTGATCGATCTCATCCTCCCCCTCTTTTTTCTTTCCTAGTAAACCTCACCATTCCTTTGTGGAAAGGAAGAGGAGAGAGGCAGGAAATGGACGATCTATTTTGCCTGTCACGGAAGGAAATGGACCCTCTCTAAACCCTAGTGTTAGGAAAGGAAATGGAGACGGTAATGCTACTAGTAAACCAAGGCCGTGAATGCTTATATATATGCATGTTTTCTCTAGTTCGTTTTTTTTGTTTGCTGCTTGTATTTCCTTTTTTCTTTTCCTGAATTGTTTTTTCTTTTATTTTCCTGTAGTATAATTTTAGTTTTGTTTAATCTATTTGCACCCCAAGCTGGAACCACGCTTTTACGCACACTAGAAGAATACCCCGCGCGTTGCTGCGTGATCGTTTTAAGAACTACAGTACATTGTAAAGTTTATAAGAGATGTGATACAATTGATCATAGTATATGTTTTTAAAATTATTAATATGAATAATTGGATGGTTTAAGAAATAGATGATGTGTAGTTTGCAGGTAGTAATTCATAAATATTAGTGGAGATGACATGGACAATTGATTGGGTAGGAGGATGGATGATGTGGATAGCTTGCATGTTGAGATAGAAAAATCATTAATGCATGTTAGCGGGGTTTTGATTTATAAGAAGTATAGATATGCTTCGCGAGAACGGCAAGGCTGCCCTACCAAACGATCATTTCGAACACGTGTTCCGCGAGGACAACAACGCAATATCTCCCTAGGAACTCAAACTTGCTCTCGTGCCGCTCTTGGGTGGCACCGGGTGTCCCCTTCTCCGGCCGCGAGGACCCCTCCTCCGTCACCCACTCTCTGCCATCGCCGTGGCCGTGGCAGGACCCTACCCCGAAGGTGGCGGCGGTTACTTTCTACGCTCCCCAGCTCTCGTGCACGTTCATGTCAGCAGTCCTCTGCTCGCGTTGTGCCAGATTTGGCCCTGGCCTAGTGCATGCGGCCATCATGCCAGTGGTGGTGATCTCTCTGAGAGGCCTTCGATTGGAAGTGTCTTACTGGGAACCCGAGAATTGCTTCCGTTCCTTGAGATGTGCTCTCCTTTCTCACTTGCCCGGCCCACAGGTCGCAGGTTCAAATCACCAGCACGCACTGACAACCATAGCATGCAGAACTGCGTGATTGCCGCTTTCCAGATGTTCGGCTGCTTCACTATCATGGCCTGCAATCAGAGCTGGCCTGACGTGCTCCTCGCCGCCGTCATGTTCTTCTACTCCACGGCCGTGAGCATCCTTATTCTCAGGTACGGAACAAGGAACAAAATAATGAGTTGGCAGCTGGATGTGGATACAGAATACTACTGGTGCGTATTGCCGACTTCATCCCTCCCCATCAACGATTGGATTTCTGCTCCTCCTGCCTGTCCCAATGTAGATGACACCATATGAGAAAAAAAAAAACCCCCGCAGAAAAGCTCATGGAAAACTTGGACAATCGTCATGCATATTAATAAATTTATGCCCTATGTCGTATTACAGCTAGATTAGTCATAAAAACAATTTCATACTCACTAGTATGATTTTTATTGGGTAAATACTCTATATCGTAGTCCGATAGGAAATAAACCACCGGACCAATTATTTACCGTCTATCTCAATTCCATCGCACGGCTGGCCGGCAGGTTGCCCACTAATGGACCGTTAACACCGCATGGCTCACACAGCCACACGGAACCAGAAATTTAGCTTCCGTTACGGATCATACAGCTTCTCACAAATCGGTCTCTTCCCTACGAGTCGATCCTTCTCTTCCACCGTGCCGCCACTCCTCTACCTACCATGTCGCATCCTCCCATACAAGACCCGCACCTCCAGTTGGATTGAGTCCTGCACCAGCACACATGTCGTTTCGCCACACTAAGTAGTCGTTGGGAAATCCTTGATTGCCAGCGACTGGCAGAGCAGGTTGTGAGAGGGCTTACCCTGGGACCGGCCATGCCACTCTCTCTTCTTGATGGATCAGTGGCGGGCTGGAGGTTGCTTCCACTAGTCCGTGTTGTGGTCTCGTCCCCTTCACTGACGACACGACTCGGGAAGGGGTAATGGCAAGTGAGCTAGGCCCCAATCCCAATCTTCTCATATCTTCTCCAGTTTGGTGGTTTAAATCCATGTATTTTGTATGATTCATCACCAAAACGAACTACTTCACTATCAACTAGGCCTTCAACTAGCGTTACTCCATACATTCTGCTCCATTCTACTTGACCATCGAGGGGCGTAAGCAAGCACGGCCACCATCTGCAGGAAGCTCGACCACCATATGAAGGAAGCATCGTCTCTATCGGTAGGAAGCATGACCACATGCGTGTCCGATGGAAGGACAGTCACCATCTGCAGGAAGCTCCACCACCATCTGAACGAAGAGTTGAAAAGCATGGCCACAAGCGTCTGAAGGAATCACAACCACCATCTGCAAGAAATATGACCACCGTCTGGGACTCTGGTTGAAGCATCGTTAGCGCATATACAGGAAGCATGACCACAATCGCCCTGTGCCATCTGAAGGAAGCACACCCACCATTTCAAGGAAGTACAAGCGAAACATGTACACCATCGCATGGTGGCGTCTGCAGTAACCATGTATGACATGTTTTTCTTATTTTGGAAGCAAACATGAAGCACGCCCACCATTTAAGAGAAGCAAACAAGTAGCCTGATCGATGGAAAGATTGTCACTGATCTTCTAAATATTGTGCATACAAGAAAAATGCATCACGACTAGTTGAAACATATTTTTTTTTTTGACGTTTTAACGGCAGGAGCACTGCCCATTCATATTAGGAGAGGGAAACTCGAGCTACAACGGATGCATAGCGCACATTACAGACCTCAAAGCCAACGCCTGCACGATTAGCCTGAGAAAACACTTGCCAGCTTAAACAACCTATACTCTTCGCTAGCTAATTCTACTACAAAACTTGCACCATTACTCTTGCCTTCAAAAATGCGCCTGTTCCTCTCCTTCCACAGGTTCCACACTAAGTTGAAACATTTTTCATAACTCATCTTGTAAATAGATGTGGTTTTAAACTTAAATACTTTGTATACAGAGAATTTTTCATTCGATGGTAGCAAATATGTATTGTTTTTTCACATAACATTCCTAATTCTTATGAAGCATGCATAATCATGAGAGTGAAAATAATTTCATAATTGATGGAAACAAATTGATATTACCTTGGA
Source organism: Alopecurus myosuroides (assembly GCA_028641055.1). NCBI lineage: Eukaryota > Viridiplantae > Streptophyta > Magnoliopsida > Poales > Poaceae > Alopecurus > Alopecurus myosuroides. The sequence goes on along the minus strand of JAPCYS010002616.1, from coordinate 19,609 downwards.
AGCAGCACTCTGGTCGATGAAGCAATACCATAATGCTTTTGGAAACAGAATTTTTTTGGGATAAGCCACAATTTCCATTGCGTAGTATTACAATTTTTTTTACAGTTATCCAAATATTTTCTTCAGAATAAAATCCGGATTTGGTTCCCTAAAATAAGAGGAGAGTTAAAATAAGAGTAGTTAGTTTCGAATCCCACTTAATTAGCATTTTTATTCGATCAGGTGCGGCTTTCGTTGGTGACTGGGATGCTGTTCGTCTCCTTGGCGCTCATAGAGCTGCTCCTCCGGCCTGACTGGCTTGACATAGCCACCATGGTGGGCATTTTCTTGTGTGCCATCGCAGTTGTGCTCGGCTTAATACGCAAACTAGACCGGATGCAGCTGGCAAGTGACATGCGTAGTACAGCGGCGTGTCACCCAGTCAAAACGTCGGATCAAGTGTAATGGGGCAGATCATAGGAAGTACGTTGAGCACCCTACTTTCCTGCCTGTAGACCTGTGTAACCTCCTTATGTATCTATTTCGATGATTTTGTTAAGATTGTCGAAGTATGTCGGAACTTTATTACTAGTATTAACTTATATCTCACTGCAGATGGCAACTCTATTACCATCTCATGTAGATTAAATTGCTGCCTCAGATATTAATATGTTATGTTTGGCTGTTCTCTGAAACGCAACATGTCATGTGATAATTGGCTATTCTCTAAAACGTAACATCCAACTAGAACATTCAGATCATTCGTTGGTGAGATGCATGTGTTGTTAATGTATGAAACGAGTCTTGATGACAGGGTAAATGTTGGTAGAGTAATCCTAGTGCTAGGTGATTTCTGATCGTACTCCATTATGCGCTTCTCTGCTCTCTATTCCCCTGTTGTTCCCAATTGGGTGCAGTATATGCGCTCCAAATAATTGCTGTATTTCCATTCATGCTGGTCAACTGTATTGGATCCCTTATTGAATGGTTTCATGGTTATGAGACCACCGAATTGTTTTTTTCCATGCCGTGTCTATCTGGGAGAACAATCTATCTCAGTTTTAAGTGGTAAATGTTTGTCGGTAGGTTCAACTTCCAGCTGATATTTGTCAATTGAGTGAGCCTGATAAAGCAAAATATGCAAATTTTGCATCTCAATAATTTCCGTAATCAAATGGTACATCAGTTTGTCGGTGGGAATTTGATTTCTGACTTATTCTTATTCTCCTATTTATTCATCCTAGCGGTGCATAGATTACCCATTAATTGATTTATCTCTCTTTTTCCGCTTTATTTTTGTTTGTGCTACTAGTTTGGACTGAACTGGGAGATTTAAATCATACATGTCCTACCTTTCTATATTCAGTGTGAATGTATAACTCTGCAAGAAGCTGTATTTATTTGATTTGGTCTAGTAAATCTTCAAATCACTTGTTGAACAATGTACTGGCCACTTTAATGAAAAAATGTGTGTAGTATTAAGTATTAACTATTTGGTCTACCATCCATGTTAAGAATGCGTTTTTTCTGTCCATGAATTTAGAAATTGTGCTAGAATGCTTTTCTCTGTATTGTGTATTAGGTATAGGCAGTAGTTTTACCAATTTTAGTACTCCCTCCGATCCATATTAATAGGTGCTAAAGTGGATGTATTTAGACATGTTTTATTGCTAGATACATCCACTTCAGCACCTATTAATATGGATCGGAGGGAGTAATTAGTTATGGATAGGCAGGAAATTCCAGTGGAATGCCCGATATGCATCCAAATTGGCGTACCTAAGGGCTGCGCTTGCGAACAATCCAAATCCCCATCCAATTGTGACTGAGTTCGTAGAGGTGCAGTTGTTTGAGATTATGCGTGGAATCATTTCCAGCTCGAGTTCTTTAGAAACTTGTTAAAGCTTTCTGTTGACGTTGTGTGCTACTGATCTGAGCCGTTGAATGAAGAAGCAAAACAATGATAACTACTTTATAATTTTTTGATCAATATTCCTACCACATGTGTACTGAAGAAGTAGCAAGACTGCATGGTGCACATCTGCACAAGAAACTTTCTAGCACAATATCACTAGATGCTGGTAAATTTTTTAGGTCCTGGATATTTCATTCCGATCTAGGACAACAATCCATCTTAGTTGTTAGTGGTAAATGTTTGTCACTAGGTGCTACATCCCACCGCAATCTGTCAATTCATCAAGCCTGCTATTTTTTTTTGGGTCATTTATCGAATTGCCCACAGCGGACCACTTCTACTCAGTTTTACCCCTAGCGCCGAATGGTGCTCAGTTTTGCCCCCTAGTCCGTGCGCAACTACTATGGAGAGGCCGGAACGGTAAGTTTGGAGTCGAATCCGTTCCGCGAAGTGGGTCCGAGGAGTCAGACTCCGTTTCGCGAAGTGGGTCCGGGTGGGACTGCCAAGTTCTTTGAAACCGTCCGGAGCTTACAGGTGGGACCGCGCAGTTTGAATAGTCCACACCCAAGCTTCCCGCTGGGTTCAGCGACGCGTGGGAAAACCACGGGCCCCGCGTCGGTCAAAGACTGCCGGAGTAACGTCACGCGCTACTAAAGGCCCCTCGCCGCTCTCCCCATTCTAGCCGTTAATCTCGCCCTCACCGCACTCGCTCTCATCGCTGCATTTCCACCTAGACACCCCGAGACGATGCCTCGCCGGCTCCGTGCAAACCGCAACTCGCCGTTGTACTGCCGCCCCGCGGCCGCGATGCGGGGCCACAGTGACGCCGATAGCGACAACGAGTTCTTCTACGAGGAGAACGAGCAACAGCCGCAGGAGGAGGCGGCGCCCGAGCAGGAGCCGCCGCAGGAGGAGGCTGCGCCCGAGCAGGAGCCGCCGCAGGAGGCGCGGCGCTGGAGGAGGCTCAGGAGGAGGCAGCCTATCTGGCCCGAGCAGCACGCCGCCGTCTACTCGTTCGAAACATGGCGGAACGAGGAGGCGTTCCACACGGTCCGCTCCTGGCTCAAGGAGGCGGCGGCAGCGGCCGAGGCTGCCGCTGTTCGTGCATCCCTGGAGACCCACCAGAGGGAGCAGGCGGATCGCCAGGTCTACCGGCAGCTCGCCGCAACCGCGGCGCCGGATGAGCAGCAGGCGGTCGTCGCGCTGTACGAGAGCGACCGGCGCAAGGCTGCCCTGCAGAGCGAGAGGCGGGACCGCCGCCATCCCTCCGAGCAGACGCAGCTGCACCGGCTGCGGATCCGAGGCAGAGCGGAGCGGCATGCGATCGCTACGCTGGCGAACCCATTGCCCTTAGCCAAGAACGACCACGAGGCGGGGCCCTCCAACATGCTGGCCTACGACGACAACGATGAGAACGACGAGGAAGAGGAGTAGAGGACGACGTCTAGGAGGAGGGCGACGACCAGGCCGGGTGATCGCGGCGAGCCTCGGCCAACCGTAGTTTCTTTTTAAGTTTTTTCAATGTTTTTAGTTAAATTATGCCGTCTAGCTTTCTGTAAAACTATCGTCGAATCTATGAATTTGAGCCTATTTCAACGAGTTCGCGTTTTTTAATTAATTTTGAGTATTTCTGAACAAAATCTCGAGCCAGAATGTAGATTAAAAGCGAAAAGAATGTTTGAATAATGTTGTATGATGTTGAACTAAGTCATTCCAAAATTTTGGGCAAATGTGCTTCAAATGAGGTCTGAAGCTAGAGTACACACCCCCGTTTCAAATTTCATGAAAGATTCGACCTTGCCAAAATTATCCAAATAAATTTGAGGAGCAACTATATCACATATAAGAACATTGTGTGTTGGATTCATGTCATTTTGATTTTTTTTTATAATTTATGCTCATTTGAAACCATCGCTCTATTCTCATGAGAAATGTGCTTCAAATGAGGTATGAAGCTAGGGTAAATACCCCCGTTTGGAATTTCATGAAAAAATCGACCTTGTAAAAATTATCCGATCCAATTCAATTTGAGGAGCAACTATATCACATATAACAGCATTGTGCGTTGGATTCATGTCATTTTGGTATTTTTATGAATTATTTGTGCTCATTTGAAACCATCGCTCAATTCTCGTGAGAAATGTGCTTCAAATGAGGTCCGAAGCTAGGGTAAATACCCCCGTTTATAATTTCATGAAAAATTCGACCTTGCCAAAATTAACCAAAAAAATTTGGGGAGCAACTATATCACATATAACAACATTGTGCGTTTGATTCATGTCATTTTGAATTTTTTGAATTATTTATGCTCATTTGCAACCATAGCTCAATTCTCGTGAGAAATGTGCTTCAAATGAGGTCCGAAGCTAGGGTAAATACCCCCGTTTATAATTTCATGAAAAATTCGACCTTGCCAAAATTAACCAAACAAATTTGAGGAGCAACTATATCACATATAACAACATTGTGCGTTGGATTCATGTCATTTTGAATTTTTTTGAATTATTTATGCTCATTTGCAACCACCATCGCTCAATTCTCGTGATGTGCTTCAAATGAGGTACGAAGCTAGGGTAAATACCCCCGTTTATAATTTCATGAAAAAATAGACCTTGCCAAAATTATCCAAACAAATTTGAGGAGCAACTATATCAGATATAACAACATTGTGCGTTGGATTTATGTCATTTTGAATTTTTTTGAATTATTTATGCTCATTTGCAACCATCGCTCAATTCTCGTGAGAAATGTGCTTCAAATTAGGTCCGAAGCTAGGGTAAACACCCCCGTTTATAATTCCATGAAAAATTCGACCTTGCCAAAATTATCCATAGAAATTTGAGGAGCAACTATATCACATATAACAACGTTGTGCGTTGGATTCATGTCATTTTGATTTGTTTTGAATTATTTAAATAACATGGTTTAATAGAAAAAATCATATGTAAAACTGATAAAAATCATCGCTGTAGTAAATCTGAAGTTTCATTATATTTTTTTATTTAAATAACATGGTTTAATACTTAACAGCAAAGAAATCATATGTAGAACCATCGACCGTGTGGCCAACGACCAACCAATCAGAGCGCAGAACGAGCGTCTCGCGGATCGCTGTGGCTGCGAGCGCGTCCGTCCGATGCACGATTCCTTCTAGAAGGCGTCGATCCAACAGCCCAGGTCGAATCTCTGTGTTTCCTTCTAGAAGCTTTTCGGTTGGTCAAACAGAGGGTTGACCAAGCTTGAAATGAGCATACATCATTCAAAAAAAATCGAAAAAATATATTGCCGATGCACATAGTAGTGTTATGTCATATAGTAACGAGAAAAAATATAAACCTGTCTTATAAAGAATGGAACGAAAAAGCCTTGTGTAACATGTGATATCTTGAACAGTCCAGTAGAGAGTTCAAGATAATGAGATGAGTTTCAAACCTTTGGAACTCAAATAAGGTCAAAATCTCACCAAAGCTTCATTTTGGTGTGACTAAGAAAGATCCAAAGTTATTTTTTCATTTTGAAGTTTTAAACTTGTTTTATTTACGATTTACGATTAAAACTATTATTATTCAAAAGAAAATAAATAATACGAATATTCATCCAATAAATTTTCAGGCTTCGGAATTGCATTATATAGGTCTAATACAAGTCTAGGAAAAATATAAATATGATTTATAAACATTAGAACGAAAGCCATCACTAAAATGAGATTCCTCGAATAAAGGAGTAGAGATTTCAAAGAATATGAGGTGGAAACATCCTGAATCTTCCGAAGAGGTGGGTTCTACCTTTTTGTTTTGTGTTCCTATGGGCTATCCTAGCACAAGCAAGCAAATAGTTCCACATTGCTACCCCCTTTCGACGCAGTTATCGCGTGTTTCCGTATAAGTTCGGTATTTCTCCAGCGGGGCTAGGGTTTCACCGGGAGGGGGGCTACGGAGCGTCTGGATCCCAACACAAGCTAGGGGGTTCCATACCATGATAGTATAGGTGTGTTGTGTGCTTTGGATGTCAAAGATTGCTCTCCGGGGTGTGACCCGCTTCACCGGCATCCATTTCTCTCTCGTGAGAGCTTACAGGGTGAAACTCCTGTATCGGACCAAACATCCTGAATCTTCCGAAGAGGTGGGTTCTACCTATTTGTTTTGTGTTCCTATGGGCTATCCTAGCACAAGAAAGCAAATAGTTCCACATTGCTACCCCCTTTCGACGCAGTTACCGCGTGTTTCCGTATAAGTCCGGTATTTCTCCAGCTGGGCTAGGGTTTCACCGGGAGGGGGCTACGGAGCGTATGGATCCCAACACAAGCTAGGGGGTTCCATACCATGATAGTATAGGTGTGTTGTGTGCTTTGGATGTCAAAGATTTCTCTCCACGGTGTGACCCGCTTCACCGGCATCCATTTCTCTCTCGTGAGAGCTTACAGGGTGAAACTCCTGTATCGGACCAAACATCCTGAATCTTTCGAAGAGGTAGGTTCTACCTCTTTTTTTTGTTCCTATGGGATATCCTAGCACAAGCAAGCAAATAGTTCCACATTGCTACCCCCTTTCGACGCAGTTACCGCGTGTTTCCGTATAAGTCTGGTATTTCTCCAGCGGGGCTAGCGTTTCACCGGGAGGGGGGCTACAAAGCGTCTGGATCCCAACACAAGCTAGGGGGTTCCATACCATGATAGTATAGGTGTGTTGTGTGCTCTGGATGTCAAAGATTGCTCTCCGGGGTGTGACCCGCTTCACCGGCATCCATTTCTCTCTCGTGAGAGCTTACATGGTGAAACTCCTGTATCGGACCAAACATCCTGAATCTTCCGAAGAGGTGGGTTCTACCTCTTTGTTTTGTGTTCATATCCTAGCACAAGCAAGCAAATAGTTCCACATTGCTACCCCCTTTCGACGCAGTTACCGCGTGTTTCCGTATAAGTCCGGTATTTCTCCAGCGGGGCTAGGGTTTCACCGGGAGGGGGGCTACGGAGCGTCTGGATCTCAACACAAGCTAGGTGGTTCCATACCATGATAGTATAGGTGTGTTGTGTGCTTTGGATGTCAAAGATTGCTCTCCGGGGTGTGACCTGCTTCATCGGCATCCATTTCTCTCTCGTGAGCGCCTACAGGGTGAAACTCCTGTATCGGACCAAACATCATGAATCTTCCGAAGAGGTGGGTTCTACCTTTTTTTTTGTGTTCCTATGGGCTATCCTAGCACAAGCAACCAAATATCTCTAAAAATGTCTAGAAATGACATGGCCGAGTAGTGCAGATTGTGAAAAGCGATCCTCTTACTTTGCCCACCTTATGTTCTCTGACTTTCTCCCATGACACGTGGGTCCGGTGTGTGATGGGCTCCATTTGTCAGTGATATAAAGTCAGAGGATCGCGTTCCCGCACAGAGAAGCGCTCGTCTCAGCGTCTGCAGGCCGTTGCCGCCGTAGTTTGCATGCATGGACTCGATCTGCACCGTTCCTTACGATCAAACGTTTGAAAATGAAGCGGTGCATGGACTGGGTGTTTTTTCAGAGTAAACAACGTGGCAGAAGAAGAAAAGAGTAAACATCGCGTCGCACTTGCAGCAGCCCTACACGCCTCGTTTCAGAAACACGAGTCGCGTCGCATTTGCAGCAGCCCTGAACCATCTCCACGCCTCGTTTTCAGAAGATACGCATCAATGCATATGCAGCGAGGCAGGATTTGGCGTGAGACTTTGGACTTTCTTCTCTTCACCTCTTTAATACACACATGCAACGTCGAATCACTTGACTGCCTAATGCACACGCGCTCGTACTCCGTATCACTAGCTGTCCTAGGCCTACGCCTACGCCTGTTCTACACCGCTTTGACCATGCATCGACTCTTCTACACTGCACCCAATGTTTTCACACTGTTTGCTTCATCTACCCCAATTAATTCACGTCTAATCGTGCCTTTAAATACACCGTTTCACTCGTCCTCCATCTTCTCATCCCTCTCCATCCCTTTTGCCCTTCTCTCCCTAGCTTCAAGCCCGAACATGTCTTCCTACTCTCTACCATCTAGCCCCGAGTCGGTCTCCGATGAGGACAACCGCCCAAAAGATCGGCCTTGGTACGAGGCCGATTATACGTCGGAGGAAGTCGAATCTCCCAAACAGGAGAGATCGCCATCGCCGCCCTTCGTCCACAACCCCAAGCCCTCCCTCACCGCCCACAACGACCTCTCCCCCAAGACGATCCGCCGCCTCAAGAAACTGGAGCGGCTGGAGAAGAAGGAGTTGAAGGCCGAGGAGAAGAAGCAGGCGAAGGAGGACGTGAAGGCAATGCGGGCCAGCATCAAGCGGGTCCGTGAGCGAGAGGAGGAGAGGATGCGGGCGGAGAACCGCCGCGTCCGCGTCAACAAGGAGATGGAGTACAGGGCGGCGGAATGGAAGTAGGGCGCCGGAGGGCGGCAAGGGCTCCCGGGCGCCGGAGGGCGGCAAGGGCTCCCGCATGCAGAGCGGGAGCAGTTAGTTTTTTTTTAATTAGATGTAATGTCCCTCGGGCCCTACTGATTATAGTAAAGTGGGGCTAGTTATCGAATTATAAGTATGTTTAATTATATATAAAGTTATGTCCTTATATTTGTCCAAATATGTACCCACCGTTTAGAAGTTTTATCCTTTCTAATTATCGCTTTTTTAAAAAAATATTTCTAATTATCGCTTTAACATATGCACATTGTAAACAAAATTTATATATATAAGAGATGTGATGCATTATGTTTTCTAAGATAATCTACAAATTTCAGTTGATCATAGTATATATTTTATATTGTTAATACGAATAATTTGATGGTTTAATAAATGGATAATGTGTAGTCTGCATGTAGGGATTAATAAATATAAATGGTTAATGTGTAGTCTGCATGTTGACATTGGGCCTCGTCAACAGCTGGGGCCCACATGCAGCGCCAGCCGTCAACAGTTGGGGCACACAAGCCACGCCAACGCGCAACAACTGGGGCCCATATGCCGCGCCAACGGTTCTATGATGGGTCCCACATGTCAGCATCCTAACGGGGGCATAAAATAACGGTGGGAGCAGCGAAATGAGTCCTTGGCACAAACTAGGGGCAAAACTGAGGTCGATTCGGCGCTAGGGGTAAAACTGAGGTCGTGGTGCCAACTGAGGGCACCCTGTTAAATATCCCTATTTTTTTATATCTGAATTTCTGTAATGAAATGGTACATCTGGTTGTCAGCGGGTATTAGATTCCCTGCTTATTCTTCTTCTCGTTATTCGTCATGCCATGTCCAAAGATGTTTTTTCAAGAGAGTTGGTTCATGAGTAGATTTTTTTTGTAATCCTGCTGATGTGATTGTGAAACATGTTCCATGTTCACTGGATACTGCTAAAGCTTGAGGTCGTGGATATTCCATCCCCACAAGCTGAACATTATTTTGTGCATGTTTTGATCCCTAGTTACTTAAAATCTTGTTTGTGATCAGTTTCTTACGGTCCTGTATGTTGATGCGAACATTTCTTGGTCTGCTGATCATGCAGGTGCTGGACGGACGAGTCGGGGCTTGTTCGCCCAGTGGTAGATGGCCGTGCTTTCTGTGGAGTAGTACACAGAGGTTGCTGCAGTGGGTGGCCTGGAGCTTCTCCGTAGTGTAGGATAGGAGGATGTTTTGCCTAGGAGGATGTTTTGCCACAGTGTTGTGCTACATGGGTAGCATTGATCCCATAAAATGATAAGAAGTGTGACTTATAAAAGTGGACGGAGGAGTAATAAGGAAATGTTTCTTAAATTAGGAAGGCATTCAATATTGTGATCCATAAGCTAGTTTTGGTTATTGTTTAAGTTATTGTGATCCATGAACTGTATGTTACCTTGTTTTTAGTGGGCATGTCTCTATTCGTGGATGATATGATATGAATGGAATGGATTTGTATTTGTTACAGACTAGCAATTGTGCATGTGCGTTGCTACGGGTGAGCCTTCCCGTCCGGACGCTCCCTTGTTTCCATCCGGAAAACCCAGCCCAACCCCGCCTCCTATGGGCTCCTGTGGGGGCTCCAGACGAGTCATTCGGCGTCATAGGCCCGACATGCCAGCGATACAAAGCGCCCACCAATCCCAGACCCCGACGCGCTCCGTCATTTCCTTCCCGCCCCTTTCCGCCTCCCTTGCCGTAGGTGCCATGCCTCCGAAAGTGCCACCGTGGCCGCCGTCGAAGACCGTGAAGACCGACACACTCAGCGTCAAGCGCCATGTGCTACAGCCGCGCCCCGCGAAGGAGCGGCCGGAAGGCATGACCAACGCCGAGTGGGTGGACGACCAAAGCTGGTGCCAGGTGTGCACGAAGGAGCACCGTGAGCGGTGGGAGAAGAAGGAAGCCGGGGCTACGACGGTGAATCTAGATTTGCTGGTCGGTGCCGTTGGAAGTAGACCGGGAGGCGGCTCGAGTTCTTCGCGTTCAGGGTCGTCGTTCCCCTTGAACGCCACGAGCACGCCGCGCTCCTAGTCGAAGTGCTGCACGAGCCCGGCCTCTCCCCCAACTTCAATGAGCGTGACGGCTATGCATATGGCTTCTGCAGGTTCGACTCAAACGCCATGTCTGGGGGGGGGGGGCGCCCGGCGGTGCCATGACGGGCCTCAACCTCAACGAGGTGTACGAGGCGTCCCCGGGAATGTGCCGGGACGACGCCGTGTCCGGGCAGCCCCAGACACGTGAACGAATTCATATCGTTTTGTAATGGCCTAAACCTTTAAATTATGGCCTAAAATACATATTTACGCATACGACTTTAAATATTTTGTATTTGCATAATTTAAATTTTGGTGCAAAATTGCTTTGGGGTTTTTCTTTGGGGCGCCACGTGGGGAAGGGCCATCCCCAAGTGCACTGCCCGTCTGGACGAGCCCCCAAAGGGCTCCTCTAGGCGCCGATCCGGACGCCTACAAGGGGGCGCGAGTGGAGATGCTCTAAGCCTTGTTGGTGTCGATGATGTTGGATTTGTATCATCGTGTTTTGTTTTATGTCATCTCCATGTTCTTTCCCCCACTTCAGCATTTCTCTCCTGTACTTCGAAGCCTCATAGTCTGGATAACTCATCAAGCCCCACGCCCTCGCCAAAGCAATGCGAGAGCAATCTTTTGTTTGCAAAGAGATCGTGTATAATGTTAAAACGTCAATACCATATCCATGAAAGAAAATCATTCATATCTTTTGTAGTGATCACTGGGTTGTACAAAAATTGTTGCATTGGTACAGGTGTTCATTTTAAAAAATTACCTAATTGACGAAGAACTAAATATGAAAAGTTGGCGATGAGATAAACTCTGGCAGCAGTAGAAAGTATTTGGATGGTTCTCCTTGCAAACACAAACAATATGGTACCGTAAAAACACAGACAACATAGCATGAAAAATTGTAACAACAGGACCAATTTAGCTCTATAAGGCTGGTGCCAATGCACCGCCCACTATTCACGGGCTATAGCCCCGCCACGTCACCTTCTCTCACCACTATCACGCCACTCTCACGGGCACGGTGCCAGTGCACGGGCTATAGCCCGGGCTGTAAGATTCTCTCTCTGCCACATCAGGTTTTCTCTCTCCTCCACGTCAACACATATTTTGAAGATTAAGAACGTTGCAAATAATAGAAGAAATTATTTTATTCAACTAAAATTGTACCGATTACATAATAATAAATAAAAATTACATAAAAAATGAGAAAATTACATAATCTAGTTTTGATGAGCCCACACATGCTCAATCAAATCCTCCTGGAGCTGTGTATACATCGGCGAGTCCTGCATTTCGTTGTCCATCTGAATCCTTGCTGCTAGGCTTGGTGGTGCATTGGTATGTATTGGAGGGCCGACGTTGCTCGCAACTGTCTCATAGGTGTTCTCCAAATTGGTACCACGCTCATCGTCGATGATCATGTTGTGCAGAATGACACATGCACGCACGATCAACCCAAGAGTGCGCATGGAGTAGGAGCGTCCGGGAACTGCTAAATGTTGAACCTAGACTTCAACACTCCAAATGCACACTCCACATCTTTGCGCCAACACGATTGAGCAGCAGTGAAGACGTTGCTTGTCACTTTGTGGAAGAGTAACACCCTTCATGAACACCGGCCAGGAGGGGTAGATGCCGTCGGCAAGGTAGTAACCCCAGTTGTACTGGTGTCCATTTCACCGAGAAGTTCACTGTGGGTGCTTCTCCTCTAAGCACATCCGTGAACAATGGCGACTGATTGAGCACATTGATGTCGTTGTTGGACCCGGCGACTCCAAAAAAAGCGTGCCAGATCCAACGATCATACGACGCAACGGCTTCTAAGATTACGGTAGGGTGTTTGATGTCTCCCCTTGTGAACTGACCGGCATGCGCAACTGGACAGTTCCTCCACTGCCAATGCATGCAATCTATGCTCCCTAGCATTCCCGGAAAGCCGCGCTCCTCGGCTTTCGCTAACAGACGCTGAGTATCCTCGACGTTAGGTCGACGGCAAAACTCTTCACCGTAACAGTCGATGATGCCCTCACAGAATCGATCTAGACAGTCTGACGAAGTTTGTCTAGCTAACTTAAGCCACTCATCTATCGTATCAGCACCGGATCCATAAGCTAACAGACGCAACGCCGTAGTACACTTTTGTAGCGGAGTAAAACCCGTACGGTTCAGAGCATCAACTCTTTGGGTGAAATACGGAGAGTATTCACCCAATCTATCCACAATGCGTAGAAAAGGGATCGCCTACGATACCTTCGCCGGAAGAAGCTCGGAGGATAAGTGCAGTTGGGGCGAAGTAGTCGTCGTGGAGCCGCTCGCCGGCGCCAACACGATCACGCCTGATGAACTGTCGACGGCGCCGCGGCGGTCTTGGCACCGCTTGGAGCGCCGCCTCGTACTCGGCCTCCATTGCCGCCTGCATTGCGGCGATCATCTCACCCTCCAGTCCCTCGCTCGAATCGCTGCTGCTTGACGAAGACATGGCGTCGAGAGGGTGGAAATGAAGAGTAGAGAGGATGAAGTTGGTGTGGATTGAGTGCAGCATATGGGGGGGGTATTTATAGGAGGGATCAGCTCCAAATTTCAAATTTTTTGAATTTCTTTTCAGTTTTTTTGGACAGCAACGGATACCCCTAACGGCTAGCTGACGTGGACCAATAGGGGGGCGCCACGTCAGCTAGCCGTTGGCCCCCAACGGCTCCTGCCTGCCGCCCGGCGCTACCGCCCCGGCCCGCCAACGCAACGCCCCGCCTACCGCCCCTCTCGCCCGCCCCTACCGCCCCAGGACGTCCCTACCGCCCCGCCTACGCGGGCGGTAACCGAGGCGAGATGGGCCTGCCGCCGGGCGACCCAGCAACCGCCCGTCGGCCCCCTACCGCCCGCCCTACCGCCCCGAGGCGGGCGGTAAGCCCGCTACCGCCCCCCCTTACGGGCTGCGTTGGCACCAGCCTAAGTTACTGAAACAAAATATGTAGGACCAATTTTCCCACCCGTTACCCACCATGAAAACTCTATCCAGATCATCCTAACACTAATGCTGAACCTACATGGATAATTGTGACCATAACTTCAAATAATAAGTTTTGAAGATGACTTGTTCGAGACGGTGATGAAGACAATTTTTTTAACTAACAGAAGTTGGATTTGTAGCCGGTGCCAAAATGAGATTTGCTCTTCAAAAACGTTGTGTAGTTGTTTTGATCCAATAAAAAACACTCTAAACTAAGAAAAGCTCTACTCGACACGGTGGTGACTGGTGAGGATGTATAAGCAATATGGTGTCAACTGAAAACCCAAAGACAATAACTATATGCATATTTACAATCAGTTACAATCTGAATTCGAATTTTGGTCATTGCCCCAGATTACTAATATTGAGTTCACCAGTACTGTTCGTGTCCTTTTCGCCAGTCCTGCCCCTGCCTCAAGCACACCTTAAGCACTTGTATTGTACATCAAAAAATTCAGATACGCAAATATAGGAGAGCAGAGAGCAGAAGAAATAAGGAGAGGTGAGAGGCTTCGTGGTTCAGACAACGCCGGCCAGCCGGCAATCTCCGGCAACCCCTCGGTCCTCAGGGTCGTCTTCCTCAATCCTTCTCATGTGCCTGTAGACTCCGGACCAGCAGCCTCAGGTGAGTGTATGCCCTTAGCAGTTGACAACGTTTTGTTTGATCAGGGAGAGACCGGTGGTTGGCGTCGGCGAGCTAGACGGTGGATGAGGCATCCGGCGACCACGCGCTGGGATCTGCAACCTGAGCGTGGCGTCCATCTAGGGTCGATGGGACCTGCTAGTTTGTTGGCAATAATCTTTCCAAGTTAGTGCCATAGTTAAAAGGGATGTATTAGTTATGGAAAGTCATAATTAAGAGTAGTAGTACTTGTCCATGTAGGATTAGTATCGTGAGTCCTAGTATTAGTACGAGTGGGTTTGTACTAGCTGAGTTAGGTTCGGTTTGAGTCAGCGTGACCAGACTTGAGTCGGCAGGTATAGCTAGCTTGGTCCTTTATATACGTGAGTTTGTAGCACAAGATTTGAACCAGAAAAAAGAGAAATAAAAGAAAAAATTAGAGGGTGCGACACGCGCCCCTGGCCACAAGTTTTCGCGTCCGTGTGTTCGCCTAGTTTTATGTGATCGATCCGTGGGGGAATTTCAACAATTGGTATCAGAGCGAGGTGAAGATCTAAGGCCACGCTTGCCCCGGGGAGGAGACCCGTACTAGCTCCTCGGGGCGGGCGATCGTCGTTCGGAGAAGCGACACAGAGGAGACTACAAGGAGTTGTCGTTAGCAAGGCGTTTGGAGGTGGCTGGTCGTTGATGGAGAGGTGGTGCCAAGGTGTTGTGCCGGGAGTCTCGTCAAGATCGTCAACTGGTGTGTTAGATGAGTCGAAGTGTGTGCATGTTTGCACGTGTGGTCGGCGTCGTGTCAGTGAGTCGTCGTTGTTTCCAAGTGCTCTGTGAGGATCCGTTACAGTTGAAGCGCGTCACGGTTGAGGTGTGCACGGTTTTTTCCGTGAGTTGTGTCCATGTCCTCGTGGAGCGTCCTGGTTGCGGCCAGTGTGATTCTGTGCGATGCCGAAGGCGGACGGTGGTAAGAAAAGCTACCGTAAAGCGAGGAGGTGTGCGACCAGTAGAAGGCTACTGGAAGCAAGTACATAGAAGTATGGTGCGAACCGAGTGCGAGGATGCCTAGCAATGGCGGTGGTACAAGAGGTGCGAACCGAGTGCATGGCAGTGGCCAAGCAATGGCGGTGGCAAAGCATAGCATGGCGAGGTGCACTGCATGTTTCCAGCATGGTCATACTTAATGTACGGACATGATGGTGAAAGGTGTATCTCCAGGGAGCGAAGACGTGAGACATCATAGTCGAGAAACTCCAGTGAGTTGTCACCGAGGACGAGGGACGTGCGCGCAGACGAAGAAGTCTCGGCGAGAGGAATCGTCGTGAATCTGCCAGGAGTGAAAATCAGGGGAGTACAAGGAGATGACAAGTCAAGATTAAGAGGAGATTGTTGACAATAATCTTTCCAAGTTAGTGCCATAGTTAAAAGGGATGTATTAGTTATGGAAAGTCATAATTAAGAGTAGTAGTACTTTTCCATGTAGGATTAGTATCGTGAGTCCTAGTATTAGTACGAGTGGGTTTGTACTAGCTGAGTTAGGTTCGGTTTGAGTCAGCCTGACCAGACTTGAGTCGGAAGGTATAGCTAGCTTGGTCCTTTATATACGTGAGTTTGTAGCACAAGACTTGAACCAGTAAAAAGAGAAATAAAAGAAAAAAATAGAGGGTGCGACACGCGCCCCTGGCCACAAGTTTCCGCGTCCGTGTGTTCGCCTAGTTTTATGTGATCGATCCGTGGGGAAATTCCAACATAGTTTTGATTTTTGAATGGATGCGATTCAACAGTGGCACCCAGGCATGGAGCAGGAAGCGGGTGGACGGAGGAGTCGCATAGTATCTCGACATCAGCTGGAGTTTAGAGCAGCGGCGGCGGAGAGAGGTTGGAAAGTTGGGGTCGGAAAACTCGGATCTAGAAGGGGAGGTAGTAAAGTAGGGGTCACAGGCTGTTGGGAGGTGGCGCAAGACGGCCGATCTGACAACCAGTTGGAAGTATTTCAGGTAGGATCCCCCGGCAGCGGCAGAGGAGCCCGTAGCTGCGCTCCCATCGGAGCGCTTGGGTGCCCGCGGATAATACGGCGGGCCTTGGTGTTTTTTCTAACGAATAGAGAAAACGGCGAGCAGCTTTGGAGATCCGGCAAGCTGGACGGCCGCGTGGCAGAGCGGAGCGGCCACCACCACCGGCATGGGTTTGAGCTTAGCTGTTGTACCGCGGGTTGATTCTTCCAATCCAGAGGGACTAAAGTAAAAAACGTACGGCGACTATACTAAACGTTTTTTTACTTATCGGTGGCACGGTGGGTAATTTGTGTCTAGGTATAGGGGCAGTTTCAATGAACTACCAAACCAAACCAAACCAACAAAGTCTTAACGTTTTTATTATTATGTATAGAAATATGAATAATTTTGCAAATTATTTATTGCTTGGAATAATGATGGCCCGTGATGTACGTACCCTGCTTGATCATGGAGTGTGTGTGGAAACTTTGGGTTCTTAGCAAATGTATATTTCTCATCTTAAATTAGTTGATTATGACTCGTTTCTGAGAATATTCCCATAATGGGCTGCCGTAGATGTTTGTGAGCTAAACGGCCATGCTACATGGTGCCACTGCTCGCCGAAGCCCTCGATTGCTCGAGGTGTTCGACGAGTAGTAGCACATATCCCATCTTATTCTTCTCGCCCTGATCGTGAAAATCGGACCCTCGCTCAGGCAAGATTATGAACCAAGTTTTGACAAGAATATACCACACACGGCGACCAGTCCACCATTGGCTACATGTCGTCACATTTTGTAAGAAATGAGTGATTGTGCAAGCGGTGAAATTTGTAAGAAACGAGTGATCGCACACGTAGATAAGAGGCGCCCGCTAGTATAAGCGAGAGATAAGAGGCAACAATCTAGGGAGAGATGGACATGATGAAGAATTGAACTAGCCCGTAAGGCGTCCGGTAATGAGTACCATTAATTGGGTGCATGCAGGGAGCCCATCGTTAAGGGTGTCAATTAAATTCCTAAGAGCATGTCTAACAGACCCCCTAAATGGCCCAAACCCGTATAATAACCGCTGATATACGGGTTTGGGCTCTACCCGGCCATCTAGCAGACCCCGTAAATGGACCACCCCGGACGGTTTTTTACAAGTTTGGGTAGGGGGCGGCCCGTCGACCCCTACATGTGCGGGTCGGGAGGAGATGTAGAGGGCCAACCCTCTACCTCGTGCGAGCTAGGGCGCGCTGAAGATTCAGGTTCGAATCCCACTTTCGTTCGCCCCGCCGCGTAGATCCGGTCGCCTCCGAGGCACCGCACCCCCGCCGGACACCGCCGCACCCCCGCCGGACACCGCCGCACCCCCCGCCGGGCCCCCGGCGGACCTCGGCGCCCCTCGACTCGCCGCGCCGTGTGCATCTCCGCCGCCTCCCCACGGTGAGTACTCGCCGGGCCGTGTTCCTCTTCGATTTCGCCGTTCCGCGGGAGGCTGATCTCTGCTTCGCGATGCCGTAGATGTCTGCGGACGCGACCATGGATGATGTGGAGCATTCCGATGATTCGTTGAGCTGGTCTTCGGGGGATTCGGACCTCGACGAGCTGCTGAGCGACGACGACATGGAGATGATGCAGTACATCTTCCGCATCAAGGACCTCGAAGACCGCGCGAAGCTGCTAGATCAGAGGAAGGGTTCCACGAAGGGCCGCATATGCATCCCGCGGAACCGCGCGCTCGGCCACGAACAGCTGTGGCAAGATTATTTTGCCGAGGTACCTACCTATCCCCCCCCGTCTCTTCCGTAGGAGATACCGCATGCGTAGGAGTTTGTTCACCAAAATCGTGAAAGACTGTGAAGCAAACTCCGATTATTTTAAGCAACGGAGAAATGCCGCCCAAGTCATGGGATTTAGCCCATATCAGAAAATATCAGCTGCCATGAGGGTGATTGCATATGGTATCCCTGCGGATTATACTGACGAGTACCTTCGCATTGGTACAAACAACCACTGATTGTGTGCGTATGTTTGCCAAGATGGTGATCAAGTTGTATGGCGAGGCGTATCTCCGAGCTCCAAATGAGGATGATACAAAGAGGCTCATGGAGATGAATGAAAAGAGAGGGTGGCCTGGGATGCTTGGTAGTCTAGATTGCATGCATTGGACATGGAAAAATTGTCCAAAAGCATGGCATGGAATGTATTGTGGAAAAAGCAGTGATGCTACCATTGTGCTTGAAGCTGTGGCATCCCAAGATTTGTGGATTTGGCATGCATACTTTGGACTACCGGGGACACTCAATGACATTAATGTCTTGAATAAATCCCCTTTATTTAGAAGAATAATTAGGGGTGATGCACCACCTTGCAACTACAAAGTTATGAACAATGAGTACACCATGGGGTACTATCTCACAGATGGTATTTACCCAGACTATGCAACTCTTGTGAAGGCAATTAAAGAGAGAAAGGATAGACCTTTGACAAGAAAAGAAGCAAAGTTCACAAGAGAACAAGAGGCTGCTCGCAAAGATATTGAGAGAGCTTTTGGTGTTTTGCAAGCAAGGTTTGCCATTGTTCAGGGTCCTGCACGGTTTTGGGACAAGGAGACTCTTGTCGACATCATGACATGTTGTGTGATTCTTCACAACATGATCATCGAAGATGAGAGGGGGTTAAGATTGCCATGTTTCTATGATAATGTTGGCACCCGAGTGGTGCCCGAGAGAAACCCTGATCGGCTTGAAGCTTTTCTTGCAGGGCATCGCGACATTGAATGTGCTGAGACTCATCACCAGCTCACCCAAGATCTGATCGATCACCACTGGCAGTTGCATGGCCAATGATTCATTTTCTCTTCTTCTATGTGTGAAACATTGATTGGCAGTTCGGAAAACATTTTATTTGTGTGAAACATTGATTGTAATAATTAAGATTTTTATTGTGTGCTTTGAACATTTTATTTGTGTGAAAACATTGATTGTAATAATTAAGATTATTATTGTGTGGTTTGATAATTTTATGCAATGTGATGAGATGTTGCGTTGATATGCAAAATGTCCAAAACCCTGTTTTGTGAGGGGCCAAAATCTGGTGCGAGCTAGCAGACCCCCTACCCCCACCCCGTAAAACAGAATATTCTGTTTTACAGGGTGGGAGTAGGGGGTCTGCTAGCTCGCACGAGTTTTTGGCCGGCGAAATGTGTATACAGGGCCCTCTACACGCGTTTTAGGGGGCGAAAACATAAGGGGTCTGTTAGACATGCTCTAATACGTGCCAAGTCAGCAATCTGCGAGGGTAGACATCTTGTCCGTCTATGGCTACTAGAACCATGAACGGACATAAGAGAGCATCGATGGAAATACACTCTCATTCTCTTCTTCTCACCCCCAGCTCTGTGCTCTCAAACTCCCACTATAAGTAGGAACCCCTCGCCATCGACCGCGTGGAGGTTGCGCGTGAACTTGGGACTTGGATCCATGGACTAGAGTGGCTATCTGGCACGTTTTTTTCTCTCCATCCCTAACTTGAGGGGGCGGCGGAAACAACTCCTCCAGATCTCATCCGGCGGGAGGGTTGGTTCTCTCCCCCTCCGCTTGCCACTCCGGCGGTAGGAGGGATGGGG
>JAPCYS010003469.1:0-49292 GCA_028641055.1 Alopecurus myosuroides | reverse complement strand
ACCTATTTCAATATAGATCCACAATTATTTGTTGAATATACAACCCCTAGCTACGAATGGTCATGCCCTCCGTCTTGACTTTCCCCAAAAATGGGCTGAGAAAATTCTAGAAAATTGAAAAAAACCCTAAATAGTGCGAGACCTTCGTGTGGTGTCATTACATATGTCCTAGTATCCACAAAAAATAATAAACTTGGAATACAAAAGTTCTGTTGAAAAAGTGTTCACAAAACTTGCTATCTCCTCCTAACATTCTAGGGTTTTGGTTGAAATGATGGGTGTTATGGCCAAATACATGGCATAGTTTGTTATAATGAGCCCATATTGCACACAAACATGCATCTTGGAAGCTCGGACAATGTTGACGAAGGAAGTTTTTTTTAACTGAATAAAAAAACCATTTTCCATTTTTGGAGTGTCAGAAATGGTTTTTTACTCAAGGACCTACCACAGACATGTTGCAAAACTTGGGGCTTAATTATTTAAACATGCTAGGACATGTGCTATGAGCAATAAACAACTTGTTGTCTAAGAAAATATTTCCATGCACCTCTTTTGAAAATCACAAGTTTCTGCCGATTCAGTTGGAAACGGGGCAATTTTGAACTACAGGTGCATCGTAGTTTGCTCATGAATATGGAAAAAAAATCTTACTTAGGTACTAAAATACCTATTTAAATATAGATCCACAATTAGTTGCTGAATATACAACCCCTAGCTGCAAATGGTCATGCCCTCCGTCTTGAATTTCTCCAAAAACGGGCTGAGAAAATTCTAGAAAATTCAAAAAAACCCTAAATAGCGCGAGACCTTCGCGTGGTGTCATTACGTATGTCCTAGTATCCACCCAAAAAATAAACTTGAAATACGAAAGTTCTGTTGAAAAATGTGTTCAGAAAAACTTGCCATCTCCTCCTAACATTCTAGGGTTTCGGTTGAAATGACGGGTGTTATGGCCAAATACATGGCATAGTTTGTTAGAGCCCATATTGCACACAAACATGCATCTTGGAAGCTCGGACAATGTTGACAAAGGAAGTTTTTTTTTTAACTAAATAAAAAAACATTTTCTATTTTCGGAGTGTGAGAAATGGGTACTTTTGTGAAGGACCTACCACATACATGTTGCAAAACTTGGGGGCTTTATTTTGTAAACATGCTAGGACATGTGATATGAACAAATAAACAATTTGTTATCTAAGAAAAGATTTCCATGCACCTCTTTTGAAAACCACAAGTGTCGGATATATACTGAATAGGGGTATAGAAGATGGTAGACAAAGAGCCGGACTACCAGGGTGGCCTACATGGTAATGGGCTTAGGTCCATTGGGCGGCCCAGTAGTCCGACGCGCAGAAGCCGGATTCTAGAAGAACCCGGATCACGGCCCGCGTGATCTGGCTTGGAGGAGAAGACGGATTCCTTGCTTTCCAAGTTACAAGTTAAACGTAGTCTTCCAGGTTTCTTATTCTGTAAGCCCTAATCCGGCTATTATATAAAGCCGGACGGGAGATAGATTAAACAGGTTAGACACAAGTTCAAGCTCTACGCAACTCGCCGAGAAGCTCATCCTCGCCGAGAAGCTAGATCTACACCCTCACATTGTAACCCTGATAAACGGGCTTTAGTCCCAATTAGTGAGAAGTGCAGGAGTAGGTACGCCGTAACTGTCGCGACGTACCGAACCTGGGTAAAATCCCGTGTTTCTGTGTTACTACGCTATCCCCGTTACCCCACGTCTCTACCGTAGTCTCATGGCACCCCGTCTATGAAAACTACTACGATGTCTCGACAGTTGGCGCCCACCGTGGGGCAAACGACGTCAGGCGTGAAATTCCGATCTGGGATACTTGGCGGAATTGGAAGATCGATCACTGTCGGAAGCTTGGAGTTCGACGACGACGTCGGCCGCTTCCCTCGACAACGGATCATATATACCGGCGCAAAACCACCTGGTAAGTGCCTGCGTGTTACCGATCGGATCTGCTAACATCTTTATCGGACTAACTGCAGAGGCAATGGGTTTTGCGGTGAAGCAAATTTATCCCACCCGCCCTATACCCAGTCGAAGACGACTATGATGCCGGATTCTGCTCAGATCGCCGACAAAAAAGTGATACGCACTTTATCGGCATGGTGCAATCCGAAATCGCTGAAAACACGGATGACGGAAATCCCGTGCAAGAGGCAGATAACAACCTACCCGTCATAGAGACGGAAGAAGAAACACCCTCACAGAGGCGGAAGATCCGACATCCGTCAACAAGACGATGAACTCGAAGCAGAGTCCGTGCTTGCCGCCATTGAGGCGAGGTTGGAGTCGAAAACCGGATCTGATAACTTCGACTCCCGAAGACGAAGACGAGGATGCCTTCGTAAGAAAGGTTAAGTCCTTTTCAAGAGGGATTCCATGAAGTGCTAATGGCAAAACCAGCTGATACAACGGGTGCCGGCAGCCAGGAAAGCCCTAAAACCCCCCGCCGGTGGAAGAGAGAGAAGACGGAGAAACTTCTCCGATATTCCCCAATTTAAGGAGATGACAGAAGATGAACCTGTCAAAAAACCTCCCTCTTCCAAGAAAAAGCACCGTGCTTCTAAAAAACTCCAATACAAACTCCGGAAGAAAAAATCAGCCGATCTCGCTGATGAAAACCTGGAAGTTGGAGATGTTAGCGGGCACAAAGCCAGCGGAAAAGAAATCTAAGGAAATACTGCTCCTCCAATGACGGAACAGGAAGAGCAAGAGCTATTACAAACACCAGTGGGACCAGATGAACCCCCTGAGATGTTGGAAGCCAGGAGACAAGCTTTCCAACGGCAACAGCAACATCTGCTTAGATCTCGGCAACATCTCCAACAAACCCATAATGACATCAAAGTCATGAAGGAAAATAGAGGAGTACGAGAGAAAGCATAGATCCGCGTTAAAACCTACTAGGTTACCCGGAATCGCAAAACCGGAAGAACTGCGCCAAAAGAAAGGTTTTATAACCCATTTGGCAAAAGCAGTTAAACGGCAAAGATGCCAAGAGCGAACCAATATACAAAACCGCAGCGGAAAACGCGGAAGCAGCGTTCGCCATCCTAAACAACGATCTGTACTCCAACGGGAAAAACTCCAAGGGGTGTATGCTTTCCTAGGAAAAGCATTACAGCAGCAACAGCGAGGCAAGAAGATCAGGAGGCTGCATGATAATTCCGCTCTCTGCAAAACAGCTACTTGCGCTGCTGGAGCACCTGGACCGGAAGAACCCGGAGATTCGGATAAAAAGGAGGATCCGAGAAAAGACAGGAAAAACCCAGACAACCGGACGCAACGTCTAGAATCGGACCTCATCTCCCGAAAGATGGATATAAACCACACGATCGGGAAGACAAACACCAGAATGACGGCAAAACAATGCCACCTCCGAGACCCCCAGCTGAAAAAAGCTGGAAGATATGATATACCTCACAGACGTGAAAGATCCCGGACACCCCCTAAGGATAAGGAAAGGCATAGAAGCAGAACTCCGCTAAAGGACGTGAACACGGAAGAGATAGAGATAACCTCGGAAAAGCGCGTCCGCGCAACATGGAAAAGAAAGGAGCAGATCCCCTTCTGTCCATTCAGCCGGAAGATATTCTGCACACGTTGACAGAGCAGAAAAGGATGATCTATACTTTGGTCCTAAGTGTTTTAAACTGACAGGATCCGAAGGATAACCCTACATTCTGGCTTCGCCAAAGTTGGTCCAACCTACCAAAAATATACCGCGGTAACAAACCCGGATACCTGGCTCTCAGATTATTATACAGCCTCCAAATCAACAATGGGACAGACCTGGAAGATGTCAAGTTTCTTCCCCTAATGTTGCTAGACGGAGCCAGAATTGGATTAATGGTTTACCATCAAGAACTGTCGACAGCTGGGATGATATGGCTAGAGTATTCACTCAGCATTTTCGGGGAACATACAAACGCCCAAATAGCATCAACCAGCTGAACCGTTGCACCCAATTTGAGGACGAACCATACGTGGATTTCATCTCCAGATGGACTGCAATGAAGAATAGTTGCTCTGGAGTAACTGACGTACAAGCAATGCATGCTTTCGTCAATGGCCTAAAACCCGGACTCGTACCGTTCATGGTTGGTTCTAAACAGCACAAAGATCTCGGATCTGCTTACAACCGCTAATGAGCATGCTGCAGCCGAAGATGATATCATAGCAAGAGGAGGCAATATTGAGTCACTAATACTCGCCAAGAAAACCCCTCGTTCTGACAAAAAAGGAACTCCAGAGTCAACGACAAAGCCCAAGGAGGTCAACATAGCCTTTGGAGGAGAAAAGGTGAATAAGTGGAAAGGCCGCAGTCCAGATCCAATCAATTACACTCCCGAAGAATGGGAGAGAATTAAGTCGGAACCCTGCGTCCACCACTCGCAATTTGGGAAACCAACCCACACAAACGCGCAATGCCGGCTAAACAAGCAATATGAAAGGCAATGCAGATCCGGAAATAAAGGGAAGGGTTCCAAAAGGAAACCTGCCAAACAAAAGCCAGAAGCTGAAAAAGAAGACAGTGAATCGGACACTGATGACAAAATCCAAGAACAACAGCGAAAGGGCGAACCCAAATTTCCGATAGTTGACGGAGAAGCAATGCTAACTTCTTAGCAACCCCGTCAAAGGTGGCCAAAAGAACACTTCGAGAAATAAACGCGGTTGTTCCGGCAACCCCGAAATTCTTGAAGTACTCCAACACACCGATAATCTGGGATCAGTCTGATCCCCGGAAATATCCCTGAACCTTGCACACAAGATCTTGTTGTCAGCCCTATTGTTCAAAAACACTAGGCTAAGAAGAGTGCTGATGGACGGAGGATCGAGCATTAATATAATGTACCTGGATACACTGAAGCACTTGAAGATCTCGAGTCCCAGCTCAACTACAGCAATATATGCTTCCACGGCATTGTTCCTGCAGGCAAGCACATCCCTAGGAGAAATTTCCTAGATGTCACCTTCGGAGATAAAGATCACTTCCGGCAGAAAAGTATCCTTCGAAGTACTGCCGTTCGAAAGCGTGTATCACGCAATACTCGGACGTC
Organism: Alopecurus myosuroides; assembly: GCA_028641055.1. Classification (NCBI taxonomy): domain Eukaryota; kingdom Viridiplantae; phylum Streptophyta; class Magnoliopsida; order Poales; family Poaceae; genus Alopecurus; species Alopecurus myosuroides. The sequence goes on along the minus strand of JAPCYS010003469.1, from coordinate 44,198 downwards.
CAGCTTTCGCCAAATTCATGGCAAGATCTTGTTATATCTACAACAAGCTGAAAATGCCAGGACCCAAAGGAGGAGTAATCACCATAGCCGGTGATTTCAAGCTGGCAAATGAGTTGGAGAAAGAAACGCCCTTGCGCTCAGAGAGTTATAGCAAAGGAGGAACTGAAGGAATTAGCCAAGGAGGTATCGCCGAAAGAAATGCCGGCAGGAAAAGAAACTCGGAAGCCAACAGATAGTTTCAAGGCGTCCGAGAATACAAGACGGTAATCCTAGATCCCAAAGATCTGACAAAATTTGTCGTCGTAGGGACTGGATGACCGACAAATAGGAAGGCGAGCTCATCAAGTTCCTCCGTGAGAACTGGGATTTTTTGCCTGGTGTCCAGCTGACATGCCAGGCGTACCCAGGGAACTTGCTGAGCACCAACTCAAGTTATTCCCGGATCAAAACCCGTCAAACAAGGTCTCCGTCGTTTTGACGGAAGAAGACGGAAGGCTATTGGCAAGGAAATTATCCGGCTTTAGCAGCGGATTTCATCAAGGAAGTAATCCATACTGATTGGTCCGCAAATCCGGTCCTAGTACCGAAGAAAGACACCACTGCTCTTAGAATGTGTATAGATTACACAGGATTGAACAAGTTGTGTCCGAAAGATAGGTTCGCCTTACCGCGAATCGATCAAATAATAGATGCCACTGCAGGCTCCGAGCTTTTATGCTTTTTGGATGCATACTCCGGGTACCACCAAATACGCATGAAAAAGGAAGATCAAATCAAGACTTCTTTATAACCCCGTATGGGACGTACTATTACATAACCATGCCTTTGGCCTGAAGAACGCAGGTGCAACCTACCAGCGTTGCATGCAACGCTGTTTACATAGTCAAATTGGCAGAAACGTTCATGTTTACATGGACGATATCGCTGTCGTAACCAAGGAGAAAGATACACTCCTTGAGGATTTGCGAGAAACTTTCGAAAACTTACGCACTTACAAGATGAAGTTAAATCCATCTAAGTGTGTATTCGGGGTTCCCTCAGGAAAACTTCTGGGTTTCATTGTTTCCCACAGAGGAATAGAAGTTAACCCGGAAAAGATCAAGGCAATCTTGAACATCTCAAACCTACATGTGTAAAAGATGTCCAAAGATTGACGGTTCCGCTGCAGCCGTCAGCAGATTTATTAGTTGGCTGGGGGCTAAAACCTTACCACTCTACAAACTGCTGAAAAAATTCGACAAAGCCAAGAGGATTGCGGAAGCCTGGGAACGTCTAGCAAGTTATGTACCTTTTCGTACTTAGTTCAATTCTATATAAACATATTTTGAGATCATGAAATAAAGTTGTCGGAATGCGGTCATCCATATTCTTTATAAGTTCAAAGCGTTTCCGCCTCATCTATTTCCCAATGATCTTACAAATTTCTCAACGTTAACCCGAATTGTGCTTGTGTACTCGGCGTTACAAAACTGAATGATTTTTCTGCCTGGTAACGGCTAAGGGAAACTTGAATTGCCTGCGTGCCCAAGTTTCACTTAAAACTTTCCTTGTTTTCTCTAAGTCTTATCTGATTGTGTGTGTGTTGGGTTACTGAAACTAGTCAGTAAAAATGCTTTAGCATGGTCCATGTTTCCGAGTTTCAAACTGCTTGGTTCGTCCCAGTTACTCGGCATGAAGATCCATATTGCTATTTGAGCCATTTCAAACACTAAGGACAGTTAAAGCATATACACCAGAGAACTTAGAAGATAAAGGAATGATAAAATCCAAAAAACTTGCAAAGAATTTCATAATTTAAACTGCAAAAGACGAAGTTTCATTCATACAAAAAGAAGCATTACATTTTTGGATTACATTAAAAGAATAGTAATGCCCTATTGTCTACTTTTGCTATCCAGGTTCAAGATAACCCTTCAAGCATCTGACTCCTCCTCGCTGCCTCGTCTTCGGGGATCGGAGGGATTTCCTCTTCTGGATAGTTGACGGAGATATTCACCATGGAGGCAATCTGGGTGGCGTGGCCTTTGACTTCACCAAAGATGGTGTTTCGCTGCATATCCGTGTATCCTTGAGGGACACCGGACGCCACGCGCCAGGATTTGGCAGTGGGGTAGTGCATGCGCATGAGGCCGAGAGCCATGCGCGCACACCCCGTGCAGCGGAGCGAAGAAGGGAATCTTTGGCCTCCGCCACCTCCATGATGGCACCCGGAAGTTTTTCAACCTCCGAGCATTCCCCAGATTTTTTCGGGAAGAAAACTTGTCTACCAGCTGCGTTGCAGCAGCCTTCATCAAAGTCCATGTCTCCCCGAAAGCTCGGATGCCTGCAACCCAGTGCCATCTGGGGTATCTCCTGGTTTTTCCAATAACACACCCAAAAGGGTTAGACGGGAAAACAGAGAAAGTAAAACATGGAAAGATGATAAATGAGACAGAAATTTACCGATTAGCTTGTCGATCTCGGAAACTTCCTCCAGGCGAAGGTTTAGAGCGTCGGTCAAATCCTGAATGGTGGATTTGTCCTTCTCCGCCTGCTGCGGAAGCCTTGGAATTAGAAACCAAGGGCCAGATTACTGGCTTCCAAGTCTTGTTGTGCTTTCACAAGGTTCTTGGTGGAGCTCAACATTCTCCTTGCGGAGAATTTCGGCATTGCCAGAATCTTCCGCTGCTTGTTTAGCCTGAGCTAATGCAGCTGAAAAGCAAGGAAAAAATCCGAGTTAGCCAGCTTCTCAGAAAAAACTTACGCAAATAATTGAATCGGAAATTTCAGAAGGAAAATGCTTACCTTGTGTTTCCGACAGTGCGAGCTTAGATGATTCCAGCTCTGCCTCCCTTATTCAAGAATAGAAAGAGACTTCTAACTTCTTTATTCTTGATGGTGAGTTTCTTGAAAACTTCCCTGTTAATGGCTTCGGAGGTTTGCTGAAACATAGCAAGGAGAAGAATGAGTACAAAAAACATCAAAGCAAAAAGCATGCATTTTGTTTAATGCTTGGGGGCTAGAGTTATATACCTGGCTCATGCGCTGCAAACCTGCCAAGTTTTCTTTAAACTCTTTCGCGTATTCCGCGAAGAGATTCCCGGCTGCGTCCAGGCCGTCATTGATAGCTTTGAAATCCTTGTCAAAGGTGGGAATTTCCTCGTCGAAAGTCCGAGAAAATTTTCCCACCTCTGGGGCCGCCCTTTCCCTCGTGTCCGTGTCGGACACAACGGGCTGGCTGGGCTCTGGAGGCTTGGTGGTGGGGGCTGCAGTAGGCTCTTCCGCCATTGTGCGTGGCGTGTCCGGGGCGACGGCGGGAGAAGGCTGGCTGCCTCGGCTGGAAGAAACCTTGTGTTTCTTCAGCTTCTTCGGCTTCAGGCTAAAAACATAAAACCCGTAAAAGGTTAAAACACCGAAGATGGATGAAAAAAGTTCCCATAAAAGAAAACTCCAGAAGAAAGAACCTGGAGGTGGCGACGGGGATGCCGTCAAGATCGATAATTTCTTCCGAGGAAGTTATCTTCTTACGCTTGCGTCCACCTGTAGCGGCGGTGCGCAGCGCGTCCAGCTCAGCCTCGGACACCAAGTCCGAATCTGAAAGATCCGCGAACTATCGAACAAGCAAGATCAAAATCAGAAGCTAGGAAATCCGAGAAAAAATAAAACTGTACCCAAATGACTGAAAAATTACCTTGGGAACGGATTTCGGCCGTGTACATTGGCCGACTCGCCTCGTATTGGTCGCGTGATGCGACCAATTGGTTGATGCGCCGGCGAAGCTCCTTTGCGGGCCAATCCTTGGAGGATGTCCGCATCGGATCCTTGACTCCCGTGTATTCGCACAGGAGAAGGCCGCTGTGATTGGCTAGTGGCTGGATCCGCCTAATCAGCCAGCATAGAACCGTGTCCATGCCGGTTAGAGGTGGATCCATGGAGGTGAGCTTGGCGATGCGCCGCTTGATCTTTAGTAGATCTGGCGGCAGAACTTGGACGGCTTCTGTTCCCCAGTTATCCTGGGGAACTGCGGCAGTGTTCACGAAAGGTGGAACCCCGACAGCTTCCTTAGGGAAAGGCACGTTGGGGTGATAAAAGAAGGAACCCGTCCAAAATTTGACGGATTCCGAAGTTTTTATCTTGGGGAACCAATCTTCTCGGAATCTCCTAAGAGTGAAAGATATGGTCCCGCAAGTCGGGAGTGCGCCCTCCGAAGAGTTCCGCTTAACCCTGAAGCAGTAGGTCCAGAAATCTAACCTAGGTTCTAGCCCTAAGTAGCCCTCAAACAAAGCCTGGAAGCCGGCCATGTAGAGGATGGAATTGGAGGAAGGTTATGGGGCTGGATGTGATAGTGAGAAAGGATTTGGAGGAAGAAGGAAGAAGGTGGAAGCCCCATACCTCGCAGAAGGTGGGAAGTAAGGAGTACCCTTTCACCATTCCGTGGCGCTGGCTCGGTCTCTTCTTCCGGCAGCCGCCATTTTTTCTTGAGAACCAGGCCCTCCTTTTCCAAGTATGGAAGGAGAGCCGGGGGAATACTGCAGGCACTCCAGTTGCCTGCAGATTCCGCTTCCTCGTCCGCTCCGGCGGCGGCGGTGGCGGCCTCCGCGGCGGCGAGTTCGTCGCCGAGGAGCTCAATCTTTTCCTCCGCCGTTTCAGGGGCAAACGGCAGGGTTGTCGCGGCGCTCGATGTCGCTATGTCCGCGGCGGCGGAAGTATTCTCTCCGCCCGCCGCGGAAGCCGTGGTCTTCTCCGGCTCCCCGCCGGTGTGCTTTGGCGATCCCGGCTGTGGATCCAGGTCGCTGACGAGCTCGTCGATGGCGGCGCGGGTCGGCGACGACGGCGAGGAGGCCATCTTTTGGTGGCGCGTTTCGGTGCGTTAGGATGCTAAGTGCGCCTGGAACAAGTGCTTTGCTCTCGAGCTCGCGTTCGCGTCAATGGCGTGGGCAGTGAGGGAGTGAGGAAAGTTTCTGATGAGGACGATGATGGCTATTTATAGCCGGAAACCCGTTTAGATACGTGCATACGGCTCTTTCGACCGTTGGATGCTCGACGCGTGTCGCTCGCCGGAAAATACGGGAAATAAAACGGCAGGGGAATGATGGCTATCTCCTCGTTTCCCGTGAGAATCTGTCAGAGATACGCTGAGGGGTTTCCCGCGTGGAACCAAGCAACGCTTGCGTCAGCACGATTAATACGCTGACGTTATGAGTTCCTTTTCCGCGAAGGATCGCGAGAAGAAAAGCCGGATTTTCGTGGTTCCGAGTTTTATGTTACCATCTCCTTCAAAAGGAAAGTAGAAAGAATCAAGACTGCTGAATCAAGTTTTCCCGGACAAAATGTATTTGACGAAAGGCGGAGAATCAGAGTTTTGATCCTTCCTGGGGGCTACTGTCGGATATATACTGAATAGGGGTATAGAAGATGGTAGACAAAGAGCCGGACTACCAGGTGGCCTACATGGTAATGGGCTTAGGTCCATTGGGCGGCCCAGTAGTCCGACGCGCAGAAGCCGGATTCTAGAAGAACCCGATCACGGCCCGCGTGATCTGGCTTGGAGAGAAGACGGATTCCTTGCTTTCCAAGTTACAAGTTTAAACGTAGTCTTCTAGGTTTCTTATTCTGTAAGCCCTAATCCGGCTATTATATAAAGCCGGACGGGAGATAGATTAAACAGGTTAGACACAAGTTCAAGCTCTACGCAACTCGCCGAGAAGCTCATCCTCGCCGAGAAGCTAGATCTACACCCTCACATTGTAACCCTGATAAACGGGCTTTAGTCCCAATTAGTGAGAAGTGCAGGAGTAGGTACGCCGTACTGTCGCGACGTACCGAACCTGGGTAAAATCCCGTGTTCTGTGTTAGTACGCTATCCCGTTACCCCACGTCTCTACCGTAGTCTCATGGCACCCCGTCTATGAAAACTACTACGATGTCTCGACAACAAGTTTCTACCGATTCAGTTAGAAACGGGATAAATTTGAACTACAGGTGCCTCGTAATTTGCTCATGAATATGGGAAAAAACATTCTTAGGTACTAAACTACCAATTTCAATATAGATCCACAATTATTTGCTGACTATACAACCCCTAGCTACGAATGGTCATGCCCACCGTCTTAACTATCTCCAAAAAAACGGGCTGAGAAAATTCCAGAAAATTCAAAAAAAAACCCTACATAACGCCAGACCTTCGCGTGGTGTCGTTACATATGTCCTAGTATCCACCAAAAATAATAAACTTGGAATACAAAAGTTCTATTGAGAAAGTGTTCAGAAAAACTTGCCATCTCCTCCCAACATTCTAGGGTTTCGGTTGAAATGACGAGTGTTATGGCCAAATACAGGGCATAGTTTGTTATATTGAGCCCATATTACACACAAACACGCATCTTGGAAGCTCGAACAATGTTGACGAAGGAAGTTTTTCTTTAACTAAATAAAAAACATTTTTCTATTTTCGGAGTGTGAGAAATGGGTATTTTTGTGAAGGACCTACCACAAACATGTTGCAAAACTTGGGGGCTTTATTTTGTAAACATGCTAGGACATGTGATATGAACATATAAGAAATTTGTTATCTAACAAAATATTTCCATGCACCTCTCTTGAAAATCACAAGTTTTTGCCGATTCAGTTGGAAACGGGACAAATTTGAACTACAGGTGCCTCGTAGTTTGCTCTTGAATATGGGGAAAAATCATTCTTAGGTACTAAACTACCTATTTCAATATAGATCCACAATGATTTGCTGAATATACAACCCCTAGCTACGAATGGTCATGCCCTCCGTCTTGACTTTCTCCAAAAACGGGCTGAGAAGATTCCAGAAAATTCAAAAAAATCCTAAATAACGTGAGACCTTCGCGTGGTGTCATTACATATGTCCTAGTATCCAAAAAAAAAATAAACTTGGAATACGAAAGTTCTGTTGAAAAAGTGTTCACAAAACTTGCTATCTCCTCCTGACATTCCAGGGTTTCGGTTGAAATGACGGGTGTTATGGACAAATACATGGCATAGTTTGTTATAATGAGCCCATATTGCACACAAACATGCATATTGGAATCACGGACAATATTGACAAAGGAAGTTTTTTTAACTAAATAAAAAAACCATTTTCCATTTTTGGAGTGTCAGAAATGGTTTTGTTCTGAAGACCTACTAGAGACGTGTTGCACAACTTGGGGGCTTAATTATTTAAACATGCTAGGACATGTGGTATGCGGAAATAAATAATTGTTGTCTAAGAAAAGATTTCCATGCACCTCTTTTGAAAATCACAAGTTTCTACGATTCAGTTGGAAATGGGACAAATTTGAACTACAGGTGCCTCGTAATTTGCTCATGAATTTTGGCAAAAATCATTTTGAGGTACTCAACTACCTATTTAAATAGAGACCCACAATTAGTTTCAGAATATACAACCCCTAGCTACGAACGGTCATGCCCTCTGTCTTGACTTTTTCCTAAAACGGGCTGCGAAAATTCCAGAAAATTCAAAAAGACCCTAAATAACGCGAGACCTTCGCGTGGTGTCATTAAATATTTCCTAGTGTCCACCAAAAATAATAAACTTGGAATACAACAGTTCTATTGAAAAAGTGTTCAAAAAAACTTGCTATCTCCTCCTAACATTCTAGGGTTTCGGTTAAAATTACGGGTGTTATGGCCAAATACATGGCATAGTTTGTTATAATGAGACCATATTGCACACAAACATGCATCTTGGAAGCACAGACAATATTGACGAAGGAAGTTTTTTTTAACTGAATAAAAAAACCATTTGCCATTTTCGCAGCGTTAGAAATGGTTTTTTTTAAGGACCTACCACACACTTTGTGAAAAACTTGGGGGCTTAATTTTTTAAACATGATAGTACATGCGATATGAACAAATAAAAAATCTGTTATCTAAGAAAATATTTTCATGCACCTCTTTTGAAAATCACAAGTTTCTGCCGATTCAGTTGGAAACGGGACAAATTTGAACCACACGTGCCTCGTAATTTTCTTATGAATATGGGAAAAAATAATTTTTAGGTACTAAACTACCTATTTCAGTAGAGATAAAAAATTAGTTGTTGAATATACAACCCCTAGCTACGAATGGTCATGCCCTCCGTCTTGACTTTCTCAAAAAACAGGCTGAGAAAATTCCAGAAAATTCAAAAACAACCTAAATAACTCGAGACCTTCACGTGGTGTCATTACATATGTCCTAGTATCCACCAAAAATAATAAACTTGGAATACCAAAGTTCTGTTGAAAAAGTGTTCACAAAACTTGCTATCTCCTCCTAACATTCTAGGGTTTCGGTTGAAATGACAGGTGTTATGGCCAAATACATGGCATAGTTTGTTATAATGAGCCCATATTGCACACAAACATGCATCTTGGAAGCTCAGACAATGTTGACGAAGGAAGTTTTTTTGAACTGAATAAAAAAACCATTTTCCATTTTTGGAGTGTCATAAATGATTTTTTTCTGAAGGACCTATCACAGACATGTTGCAATACTTGGGGGCTTAATTATTTAAACATTCTAGGACATGTGGTATGCGCAAATAAACAATTTTTTGTCTAAGAAAATATTTCCATGCACCTCTTTTGAAAATCACAAGTTTCTGCCGATTCAGTTGGAAACGGGATAGATTTAAACTATAGGTGCCTCGTAGTTTGCTCATGAATAAGGGGAAAAATCATTCTTAGGTACTAAACTACCTATTTTAATACAGATCCACAATTAGTTGCTGAATATACAACCCATAGCTACGAATGGTCATGCCCTCCGTCTTGACTTTCTCCAAAACGGGTTGAGAAAATTCCAGAAAATTCAAAAAAAACCCTAAATAACGCGAGACCTTCGCGTGGTGTCATTACATTTGTCCTAGTATCCACAAAAAATATTAAAATTGGAACACGACAGTTCTGTTGAAAAAGTGTTCACAAAACTTGCTATCTACTCCTAACATTCTAGGGTTTCGGTTGAAATGACGGGTGTTATGGCCAAATACATGGCATATTTTGTTATAGTGAGCCCATATTGCACACAAACATGCATCTTGGAAGCACGGACAATATTGACGAAGGATGTTTTTTTATTTGAATAAAAAAACCATTTTTGCATTTTTGGAGTGTTAGAAATGGTTTTTTTGTGAAGGACATACCACAAACATGTTGCAAAACTTGGGGGATTAATTTTTTAAACATGCTAGGACATGTGATATGTGCAAATAAACAATTTGTTGTCTAAGAAAACATTTACATGCACCTCTTTTAAAAATCACAAGTTTCTGCCGATTCAGTTGGAAACGGGACAAATTTAAACTACATGTGCCTCGTAATTTTCTCGTGAATTTTGGAAAAAATCATTTTTAGGTACTCAACTACCTATTTAAATAGAGATGCATGATTAGTTGCTGAATATACAACCCCTAGCTATGAACGGTCATGCCCTCCGTCTTGACTTTCTCCAAAAACTGGCTGAGAAAATTCCAGAAAATAAAAAAAACCTAAATAACACGAGACCTTCGCGTGGTGTCATTACATATGTCCTAGTATCCACCAAAAATAATAAACTTGGAATACGAAAGTTCTGTTGAAAAAGTGTTCACAAAAACTTGCTATCTCCTCCTAACATTCCAGGGTCTCGATTGAATGACGGGTGTTATGGCCAAATACATGGCATAGTTTGTTACATTGAGCCCATATTACACACAAACATGCTTCTTGGAAGCTCGGACAATGTTGACGAAGGAAGTTTTTTTAACTAAATGAAAAAAACCATTTTTTATTTTAGGAGTGTCAGAAATGGTTTTTTTTTTTGTGAAGGACCTACCACAGACATGTTGCAAAACTTGGGTATGCTAACCGTAAGAACACATGTAAACACTTGGTATGCTAACTCCTAGTTTTTGCTGAAATCGTGACACTCAGGAGCCCCTCCGCGGCGAAAACCTGTGCCCGCTGGAGAAAAGTCAACCTTATCATTCGCCCAAATGAGTTTTAAAACATCATAAGTGAGTTCAAGTTAGCTTTCTCATAATTTTGATATATAACTTGCAATTTTCAGAATTTATTGAATTATTTGATATTTTCTCCATTTCTTAAATTAATTAATTCAAATGCAAATAATTCAAAAGTTTAAACTTCACCAAATATGTTTGAAAGTAATATATCCAGTATTTTATTATTTTCTAAATGTTTTGGTATCTTCTTTATATTATTATGATTGTTATTTAATGTCTTATAGGAGTTTTGGTAAAAAATTAGGAACAAATTTTCTACTTAAAAATAATTCCAAAAAAGGGCATTTGTCCCGGTTTATCCCAACAACCGGGGCGGATGCCCCCACCACGCGCACGCCCCACGTGTCCCCCATCCGCGCTCTATGAAAAAAAGGGGGGAGCATCCGTCCCGGTTGCTAGCAACAACCGGGATGAATGACCCTTTCATCCTGGTTGTTGCTAGCAACCGGGGCAGATGCCCCGTTGTATATAACCGTGTCGCCTTCCTCCCCAAATCCAGACCGACGCGCAAGGATATTTTGACGCCGCCATGCTGCTTCCCGCGCCGTTCTCGCCCGTGAATGAAGCACCATGGTGGACCGCCCGTGGAGGAGCGCCGGAGCGTCGTCGCCGGCCCATGGAGAGGAGTGCCCTAGGAACTCTCCCGTGAAGAAAGCATCGTCGCCGCCGGCCCATGGAGAGGAGCGCCCGACGAGAACTCGCCGTGGAGGAGCTCGTCGTCGTGGAGTAGCTCGCCGTCGCCCTGCACCTCTCTGCGCCCGAGCTCGCATGGAGAACGTGCCCGGCCCCCTCTCTGCTTCGATCACTCTTTAAGGAAACACAATGATTTTCTTTACTTTTTTTTACTTTTTTTAAACTGTTTTTGTTTTTACATTTTTACTACTGTTTTCAATTAGATATGTTAGAAATATTAGTTCGGAAATATTAGTTAGGAAACATTACTTAAGAAATATTAATTTTTAGAGATGTTAGAAATGTTAGAAATATTAGAAATAGAAATGTTAGAAATATTAGAAATAGAAATGTTAGAAATAATTGAAATAGAAATGTTAGAAAATATTAAGTATAGAAATTTTTTAAGTGTAGATAATTCTTAGACATTAAATGTTTAGCATGGAACATATTAGAAATATTGCAAATAGAAATGTTGGAATTCTTAGAAATTTGACTTAGGGAATTTGAGTAATTTGTCTAAGTGTAAAAAATAAGAATTTTTAGAAGTTTGACTTATTGTATTTGACTTAGGGAATACTTAAGAATTGTTTTTTTTTTGTAGTATTTTGACTTAGTGTAGAATCAAATTTTACTTGGTGTAAAACTTTTGGTAAATTTTTATGTATTTGACTTAGTGTATTTAACTTAGGGAATTTTAGTACCACTAATTAATTTTTTAGTAATTTAACTTAGTGAATTTGACTTAGTTTAAAATATTAAAATTTTGAGTACATTGTCTAAGTGTAAAAAAATAAGAATTTTTAGAAATTCGACTTAGTGTATTTGACATAGGGAATTTGACTTAAATTTTTTTTATAGTATTTTGACTTAGAGTAGAATTGTAACAGCCCAATTTTTGGAAGACGGGAAAAACGTGTTTTCAATAACCCAAAAATCAGGGCCAACAAAAACTTTTTAATATGTTTGGCTAATGCTTGTGTTTATTTTCTATTTGCTTGTTGATTGTGTTTCTGTTTGAGTTTGTTAACAACTAACATTAAAATCAATATTTATAACTTTCTTAAAACACAACCCTTGTGATGAAGTCATGACAAGAAAGCTTATAATCTTCACCCATCACCCTCTTTTGGAAAAAACCTTTTTGAAAGTGTTCTGATTTTAGAGGAAACCCAAAGGCCAAGTTTTTAGAAAAAAAAGATAATTTCCAAAACTAAATGAAAACTATTTTGGAGCTGATCATCTCCAACCTGTTTTCAACCAAGATAATTTTGCAGGTATTTCAAAAACTTCTTCTCACTTCCTTCTTTTGCAAAAACAATAAGAGGGGATTATGTTACCCCTGTGTGACCTAAAATATATTATTTTGAAAATAACAAATTCTGAGATGAACCTCTTTACAAAATCCTCACTACAAGAAATGTGTTGATACATGACGTTCTCTCAACGACGATAGACAAAATCGTCATAAATTTATGACGATTTCGTGCCATGTCGTCGTAAGCTGTTATAGGGGGCTAAAACCCAGAATTATCACGACGATTTGGCAAAAAACGTCACAATTTTATAAAACGAAATCGTCATAAACAGCCTAAAAGTGGATGCGTTGGTATTACATTGTCAATTTCGCCTACGTGTCGTGTCTATTAGATGGCTATATAACCAATTTCGCCTACGTGTCGTGTCTACTAGATGGCCATATCATCGTTTCGCCTACGTGTCACTATTTTTTACACAACTAATGTTACTGGATGGCCATATCATGGTTTTGCCTATGTGGCACTTACAAACTGACATGTGGGACCAACCAACTGCACTATAGGGTCCCACACCGAGTGAGTACAGCTTGCTGCACCACCGGATGCTTCCGGGGCGAAAATAGGCAAAAATGTCCTGGACAGGACTTGAACACGCGACCTCCCGCGCCCCAGGACAAGATCCAACCAGTAGGCCACCGAACACTACGTGCTACAACTGAAGACCGAACCTACTTAATATTTGTTTTCAGCGCGAAACTGCAAAAAAAGGCGGACGGGGACTCGATCCCGCGACCTCGCGCACTCGAGAACACGCACGAACCACTGGGCCAACGAAAGCCGCTTGATACATAAGGAATACCAAGGCCACTTAATACGTTTTCACTCCACAGGGCTTCCGCTGCGGCCATGGGCCGAATATGGGCCTAGAATGCATACGCTCGCGTGCGCCTTGAAGGCCAGCAGCTGCGGCTCGGGACTTTTTTTTTTCTTTCTTTTTCTGTTTTTATTTCTATAATTTGAATTTGGCCTCCAAATAGACCGAAATCAATTTTTAAATTTTTGTAAAATTAATCCTGGTAATTATTGTTAATTTTCAACCATTTTTATGTAAAAAATATAATCATGCCCATCGGCATATATTGCTTGAGACATTAAGCGATTTGAAATTACACTTTTGAGGTCCAAACAACGGATATGAATATTCTTACTTAGGTGTTTCATATTGGTAAATTCTTATTGTTTCTATGAAGAAATAGGTAGTTGTGTATCAAAAAATGATTTTTACAAAAAGTCATGAGAAACATATGAGGCACCTGTAGTTCAAATTTGGCCCGGTTTCAGCGGAATCGACAGAAATTTGTCTTTTTCGAAAGAGGTGTATTTTGAGCTATTGAGAGGTTGTAAGTTTGTTATTTGTAGATAAAATATGACATAATATATTTACAATTTTACTTTGTATAATTTTGCAACATATTTTGTGTATGTGCTTCACAAAAAAACCCAGTTTTGACACTCCGAAGATGGAAAATGGTATTTTTATTCAACGGAAAATAAAACTTTCTTCGTGAACATTGTTAGTTGCACCAATATGCATCTTTGTGTGGAATATGGTCACATTTCAACAAACTATGCCATGGATGTGGCCAAAACATCCGTCATTTCGCCCGAAAGACATGAATCTTCGTACGAGATAGCTCATTTTTGTGAACACATTTTCCACCAAATTGTTGTATTCAAAGTTTATTATTTTTGGTGGATACTAGGACATATATAACAACACCACGCGAAGGTCTTGCATCGTTTCGATTTTTTTTTTAATTTTCTGGAATTTTGAAAGCCGGTTTCGGAAAATGGTCAAAACGGGGACATGACCGTTCGTACCTAGTGTTGAATCTTGATGAACTCTTGGCACATCTCTATTGAAATAGGTAGTTGTGTGTCTAAAAATGATTTTTTTCAAAAAATCACGAGCAACATACGAGGCACCTGTAGTTCAAATTTGGCCGGTTTCAACGGAATCGGCAGAAATTTGTCTTTTTCGAAAGAGGTGTATTTGAGCTATTGAGAGGTTGTAAGTTTGTTATTTGTAGATAAAATATGACATAATATATTTACAATTTTACTTTGTATAATTTTGCAACATATTTTGTGTATGTGCTTCACAAAAAAACCCAGTTTGACACTCCGAAGATGGAAAATGGTATTTTTATTCAACGGAAAATAAAACTTTCTTCGTGAACATTGTTAGTTGCACCAATATGCATCTTTGTGGAATATGGTCACATTTCAACAAACTATGCCATGGATGTGGCCAAAACATCCGTCATTTCGCCCGAAAGCCATGAATCTTCGTACGAGATAGCTCATTTTTGTGAACACATTTTCCACCAAATTGTTGTATTCAAAGTTTATTATTTTTGGTGGATACTAGGACATATATAACAACACCACGCGAAGGTCTTGCATCGTTTCGATTGTTTTGAATTTTCTGGAATTTTGAAAGCCGGTTTCGGAAAATGGTCAAAACGGGGGACATGACCGTTCGTACCTAGGTGTTGAATCTTGATTAACTCTTGGCACATCTCTATTGAAATAGGTAGTTGTGTGTCTAAAAATGATTTTTTCAAAAAATCACGAGCAACATACGAGGCACCTGTAGTTCAAATTTGGCCCGGTTTCAACGGAATCGGCAGAAATTTGTCTTTTTCGAAAGAGGTGTATTTTGAGCTATTGAGAGGTAGTAAGTTTGTTATTTGTAGATAAAATATGACATAATATATTTACAATTTACTTTGTATAATTTTGCAACATATTTTGTGTATGTGCTTCACAAAAAACCCAGTTTTGACACTCCGAAGATGGAAAATGGTATTTCAACGGAAAATAAAACTTTCTTCGTGAACATTGTTAGTTGCACCAATATGCATCTTTGTGTGGAATATGGTCACATTTCAACAAACTATGCATGGATGGCCAAAACATCTGTCATTTCGCCCGAAGCCATGAATCTTCGTACGAGATAGCTCATTTTTGTGAACACATTTTCCACCAAATTGTTGTATTCAAAGTTTATTATTTTGGTGGATACTAGGACATATATAACAACACCACGCGAAGGTCTTGCATCGTTTCGATTTTTTTTGAATTTTCTGGAATTTTGAAAGCCGGTTTCGGAAAATGGTCAAAACGGGGGACATGACCGTTCGTACCTAGGTGTTGAATCTTGATGAACTCTTGGCACATCTCTATTGAAATAGGTAGTTGTGTGTCTAAAAATGTTTTTTTCAAAAAATCACGAGCAACATACGAGGCACCTGTAGTTCAAATTTGGCCGGTTTCAGCGGAATCGGCAGAAATTTGTCTTTTTCGAAAGAGGTGTATTTTGAGCTATTGAGAGGTTGTAAGTTTGTTATTTGTAGATAAAATATGACATATATATTTTACAATTTTACTTTGTATAATTTTGCAACATTTTGTGTATGTCTTCACAAAAAAAACCCAGTTTGACACTCCGAAGATGGAAAATGGTATTTTTATTCAACGGAAAATAAAACTTTCTTCGTGAACATTGTTAGTTGCACCAATATGCATCTTTGTGTGGAATATGGTCACATTTCAACAAACTATATGCATGGATGTGGCCAAAACATCCGTCATTTCGCCCGAAAGCCATGAATCTTCGTACGAGAGCTCATTTTGTGAACACATTTTCCACCAAATTGTTGTATTCAAAGTTTTATCTTTGGTGGATACTAGGACATATATAACAACACCACGCGAAGGTCTTGCATCGTTTCGATTTTTTTTGAATTTTCTGGAATTTGAAAGCCGGTTTCGGAAAATGGTCAAAACGGGGGACATGACCGTTCGTACCTAGGTGTTGAATCTTGATGAACTCTTGGCACATCTCTATTGAAATAGGTAGTTGTGTGTCTAAAAATGTTTTTTTCAAAAAATCACGAGCAACATACGAGGCACCTGTAGTTCAAATTTGGCCCGGTTTCAGCGGAATCGGCAGAAATTTGTCTTTTTCGAAAGAGGTGTATTTTGAGCTATTGAGAGGTAGTAGTTTGTTATTTGTAGATAAAATATGACATAATATATTTACAATTTTACTTTGTATAATTTTGCAACATATTTTGTGTATGTGCTTCACAAAAAACCCAGTTTTGACACTCGAAGATGGAAAATGGTATTTTTATTCAACGGAAAATAAAACTTTCTTCGTGAACATTGTTAGTTGCACAAATATGCATCTTTGTGTGGAATATGGTCACATTTCAACAAACTATGCCATGGATGTGGCCAAAACATCCGTCATTTCGCCCGAAAGCCATGAATCTTCGTACGAGATAGCTCATTTTTGTGAACACATTTTCCACCAAATTGTTGTATTCAAAGTTTATTATCTTTGGTGGATACTAGGACATATATAACAACACCACGCGAAGGTCTTGCATCGTTTCGATTTTTTTTGAATTTTCTGGAATTTTGAAAGCCGGTTTCGGAAAATGGTCAAAACGGGGGACATGACCGTTCGTACCTAGGTGTTGAATCTTGATGAACTCTTGGCACATCTCTATTGAAATAGGTAGTTGTGTGTCTAAAAATGATTTTTTCAAAAAATCACGAGCAACATACGAGGCACCTGTAGTTCAAATTTGGCCGGTTTCAGCGGAATCGGCAGAAATTTGTCTTTTTCGAAAGAGGTGTATTTTGAGCTATTGAGAGGTAGTAAGTTTGTTATTTGTAGATAAAATATGACATAATATATTTACAATTTTACTTTGTATAATTTTGCAACATATTTTGTGTATGTGCTTCACAAAAAAAACCAGTTTTGACACTCCGAAGATGGAAAATGGTATTTTTATTCAACGGAAAATAAAACTTTCTTCGTGAACATTGTTCTTTGTTGCATTATGCATGCTTGTGTAGAATATGGGAACATTCTAGCCCCTATCCAGATCAAGAACCCCTCTTCCGTTCCCGACCTTCGATGGCACCTCCTCCCTTTCCCCTGTCGATCTACTTCTGCCGCAACCTTTCCTCCGTCCGAGTATTTGGTAACGAAACTATTAATTAACTTTATATCTTGTACTTTTGGCCATTCAGTAGAGAAAAGGAACTATTTTAAAAGATATGATATCATGAGAAGTAGTTATGTTACCATTAGACCACCTAACTGTGTACTGTTTGGTGGGGCCATGAGGATCCAGGTCCCATATGCAGCCACTCTATGTGGAGCAAGTTCCTGAAGTGAGAAAAGAGGGGCGGGAATATTTTCGGAAATGGGCGCTGAGGTTAAAATTTTCAACCCGTCCAAAGTCGAAACCCTAAGGCACCCACTCCATCTCTTTCCAGTCTCCACTCTCCACCCCCTCGGTTCCCTTCTTGCGCCGCCCCGAGCCCGATCCCCACCTTCCCGGCTCCTTCGTGACCGATGGCGGCGGCACCACCACCTCCAGCCCTTCGATCCATCCTTCTCCCCGGCTCCTGCCTCCGTCTCCCACATCGACGTGACCCCTCTCGCCGTCTCCCGTCCTCCTTGCGGCGAGAAGCGACTGCGTGGGCTGTCGCCGCAGTCACGCTCCAGAGATTCCGAGCGGATCCTTGCTGCTGATGCCGGCAGATGGCCCCAAGGCGCGCACCGTGCAGGGCGATGTGTCACCGGTCAACCTGCAAGAGGACGGGGAGCACGAGATCCACGGCGGCGCGCCAGATCTGCAGCGATGGGCGGTTCCGCTTCCTCTAGCGCCATCCCTCCCTCTCCTCTTCTGCTCCTTCGTCTGCGGTCGAGCACATGGCGGAGACGATGCTGGAGGGAGGTGCGGCGGCCCACACTACAAAGGAAACGGTATCGCGATGTCAGGGAAGACGGAGAACGGCGGCGGCGGTGCCAGCGCATAGGTTGCGATGCCATGTTCACCGACGACGACAACCCCGACGGCTCCTGCCACTACCACCCCAACGTAAGCTCCCTCCTCTCTGTAGTTGTTTCGCCTCTTCGAGCCCCTAGTGGATCTGGAGTTCTTCTGGTCCGCCTCAGTTGTAACCCCTTGGCTTGCTTCTCCGATCTCGCCGCAGTATCTCGCAACCTTGACTTCTATGCTCAGGATCCCGGTGTAATCGAGAGTCGAGGGCTTTAGGTGCTCTGCGTCCGCGAAGACACGACCTGGGATAGCTGCTGTGTCGTAGAAATTATAATCTGCCCAAATCTTCGCGTGGTCGTGCTCTTAGCGATTATCCTTAAGAGACGAACGATATACAAATATTGTGCTATTGTTATCAATCCATTCGACTCAATGAACGGTTGTAGATTGTTAGCATGTGCCTGCTAATTGCATCAGTATTCAGCAAGAAGCGGCTGTTGATGGCATTGAAAATAGTTGCTACAAGTAAATGCAGCACATTTTTTAAATTTGTTCTGCGGGGTGCAGATGAAAAGTAAACACAGGCGCACTGTTGATATTTGGTTCTGTGGAGATCAGATTGATTTAGGATTTTGTGAGTATGCCTAGGTTCTGTGAAGATGCATCACAAAATCTAGTGTTCTGATATAATTGGTCTCTAAAATCTCCTAGTTCTTATAAGAATCTGTTGCTTTGTTATACATTTGGTGCATAAATCTGCGTTTCTCTGAAATTTATTTGAACTATGAAGTTGGCAAAATAATAAAACCAATCTATGGGAAGAAGCATAACTATATAGTGGTTTATATTCTTATAGTTTTCTTGAAACATACCACTAGAACACCTAGCTAATTATGATTATCCTCTTTGCAGGTTTGAGTGTCCCTGAGGTTAAAGCACCAAGCTAGGCATTTCTTAATTTCACATATAGGTGCTGGGGTAGTTCTGTTGTGTCAAGCTGAACTTATTGTAGCATGAAACAACTACTTAACCACACCATTGTAACATATTGAGTCTTGTTTTATCAATTGATTGAATCATCCTGCACATCATTTTGCATTCACTGCTTGCTTGATCTGATGTTACATGTTCGCTATATTTCTTCCATGATTTGGGCTGCTCATCCCGTTACATGCTTCTGTTGTATAAGTGAGCTACTTGTGATGTCCCTGAACACCTCAAATTCTCTATATAGTTCTGTTACCTACATTATATCTATGATGATACTTGAAAACTGCAAATGCCTCCTTCAAGTATGCCTTATTTGACTTGAACTGAATGACCCGAAGCATTCCTAGTTGATTGCCTTAAAGTTGTAGAGTATATAATTGCTTTTAATCTGCGCAAATGTGTATTGTCTTACTTAAGTATATTCAATATGTAAGAAAATTTTGAGTGAGCTTCATACTGTAGTAATATCTTCTTTATACTTATAACAATTTCAGGGTAACCTTTCAGGTCATTGGACAACAATTTCATCAGCGGGTGGAGGAAGCCTGGCCATTCCACGCCTAATGGATCTGGTGGTCGACCTCACATCAGCGGGTAGTTTCAACTCGCTTTTGTTGTATTGTCGACTTGTAAACTTCTGTTGATAAATTTCCTTACGTATTTGGTTGATTTGAAAATTCTGATATGTCACTTGATGTGTACACACTATCAACTTGAGTTGAGAATTCACATGCTTTGGGTGTATTGTCTACTTGTAAACTTCTTTGTTTAACTTGAGTTGAGAAATTCTGATATGTATAACCTGTTATATGCTGGCTCGTGAATGCATTTTCTGCATTATTACATGTTAAATGATTGATACTCAAATTTTGTTTGCAGTGTAAATTTTAGCCCCAGATACTATATTTTATAGGATCCATTTTAATGTTTGCTTGGCACAGTAAAACATCCATGCTGTAATTATTTGTCCTCATGCTCATTTGTTTTACTCAAACTAATAACTGGATAACTCAGTGAATAGCTACCAGGTAGCTTTGTCTGATGTCTGATGATACTCTTCATAATTTACCTAGCTTGTTTCGTGTCTCGAACAAGATACCTGTTCATCTCGCTTTTATTTGCGTGGGCAGGCCGTGAACTACCTGGACATATGGGGATTTGTAACTGACATTTGGTGTGTCATGGATACTCCACAAGCTTGTTGGACCGGTGGTGTATGCCAAGGTTAGTACCGCTGCTGTTTTGAAGTTGGGTCAATATGTTTGACAGAATGTACTAGCACCTTTGTCATCTTTCATATTCTAATAGTTTTGTACACATTGTTTTAGTCTTGAACCACATCTTATTGTACCTCTTCTCCCTAATTTTTGCAGATTGTGCATGTAAGATGAGAAGGATCGAAAGATTAATTGGATAGGGACCTCATTGGATCTGGTTTTGAAATGAACCACATCTTATTGTACTTGCTTTGATATGAACCGTGCATTATTGTAATAGCTCATTAGTACTGGTTATTTCGATATTAGTTGTATTCCATAGTTGAATACCTGATTGAGCTATTTAGTTGTATTGTTGTACCTGATTGTAATATCCCTTGTTTGAATGGAATTATTGCTTGTTGTGCAATTAGAGAAAAATATGTGTGTTGTATACTGTACCTGAAGTGGCCATGGGACTAGCCTAAAAAGTTATTCTAAAAAAATAACATAATTAAAATGGCCGAATACTGTACTGGACAGAAAATAAATGGGCTTTTAAAGGGCATGGCCCAAATTATAGTAACTGGAATAATTCGAAAAAGGCCGAAAAAGAATAAAAAAGGCTAAGCCCACCCAAAAATATCGATCATAAAAGGCCGAGAACAAGAGGAGAAAAAGGCTGAAATTATTGGGCTAGGCCCATGAAGATCATCAAAATGGACCGGGCTGATTTTGATCCACGACGTTTTCAAATCGTCATGATTTTGCCACGTAGGACTAGCCACGTCGGAGCTGATGTGTCCTGTCCGGACTGCTCACGACGATTTTCGATCGTCATAGATCCATGACGTTCTTAAATCGTCGTGGATATCCATGACGATTTCCAAAAAAACGTCGTTGTGGTTAATTACTGACGCTCGGTTTTCAACGATTTGTTTTTCGTCATAGGATCGTCATGGATGAAATATGATGACGATTTGGTGACGAAAATAGAGCGTCAAGTATCAGCATATTTCTTGTAGTGCCTCTTGTCATGGTATGTCTTGATCACTACCTAAAATTAACACTTGGGAAAAACACCTAGAAATTAAATTGAAGAACTCAGTTGTTTGTAAGGATGGCAATGGGTAGGGTATGGGGCGGGTAGAGCAATACCATACCCATACCCGTATAGTAAATAGGTAGAAAACTCTAACCATACCCGTACCCATGGGTATGAAAGTCTACCCATACCCATACCCGGCGGATACCCATACCCATTGGATACCCAATGGGAACACAAGTTATTATATTCATTGATAGAACATTTGAAAAAAAAAATCAATTTGATCAATTGTATGCCTCATCGTTGGGAATTTATCTTCTTAGTTTGAGTACTTAGAAGATGAGAGTATTAAGAAGTGATTGAAATTTGGGATATTTGGGAGACGAGGTAATTAGGAGGACGCTTTGACCGACCCTTCTCCTCATCGCCTTAACCCTGGAGTCATGGCCTTGTGGGTTGCTTCCTGCTAGGCTAAATATGGCCAAGGTCAGTATAAATGGGTAGGCTATGGGTATACCCGTGGGTAAAACCTGATACCCATGACCTACCCATGACTTGATGGGTAGGGTACGGGTACTACCCATGGGTATAAAAGTGTACCCATACCCTGCCCATACGGGTCGAATACCCGTACCCACGGTTAAAATTGCCATCCTTAGTTGTTTGAGTGATCTTGTGTGTCTTGTTGTTTTATCTGCTTGTTGTGTGATCTTATCTTGTGTTTGCTTGAAGTATTTATTTCTATCTGTTGATTAATGCGTGCTATTCTAATAAAATAAAACCTATTAATAATAAGATCAAGAATCTATATCATATTCCATCACATGTCCATTTTATCCTCTGTTTTCCTAAAAACTTCCAACTTTGAAGACATGCCTTTATGTCCAATTTTGTTCTATTCACCAATGCATCATCATAAATCTCTTTGTCTATATCTATGCTATCTATCAAGGTTGTTATTCTGGATACTGAAACACTTTGGCATCTCTTTTCAAAGACCTTTAGAAGGCATCCCTAAATATTGATCATATCCCTGTTATCTTAATGCACTTTTTCTGTCTTACTCAAAATAACTCCTTATTGTTTTCAGGCCCAATAAACCTACACTTGTCATCTCCATGACCTATACATCACCTCCATATGGTCCATTTATTTTCCAATGGCCATTTAATTATTCTTCTCTCATGGTTTTTATCCTATTAAATAAACTCCTGTTTTCACCCTTTTTCCACTTGGTGTCTCAAATATTTTCAAAGGAGTTGTTGATTGAAAATCACTTTTGAAACCTATATCATGTACTCTCCCCTCCCAACTCAAAAATATTTGTTTTAAAAATATTTTACTATTTATTATTTTCCCTTTTCCAAAAGGCCAGAAATGGACTTTAAAATATTTTGTGAAGAAAAGTATTTCCTAAAATCTTGGAAAAAGGACCCAACATGACTATGGTCATGTGGGACTTATTTATACAAAAGCATTTGGAAGTTGTGTTGAAAATTTTGGAGAAAACATTTAAAACCCGTTTTTGCCATTTTTGAATTCCCAAAATTTTGTGAAAGAAATATTTTTAAAAAACTCTTGAGGCTACCACCCCTAGACTCCATTTTTTATTATCTATCCAATGGACATGATTTTTCACTTATGTTCTATTCACAATTCTGGTGAAAACAAGAAAAAACCATCTCTGTATTTCTGGACACTGTTGAGTGCATTCCTCTTCTGGTCAATCATTGCACTCCCTCCACCTATCTCTTTTTTTGTGAGGTGTAAAACTTCTCCCTCAACCCCCTTGACAACATCTCCATACACAAAAACCCCTCCCTTCTCCTCCACACCTCCTCCATGGGCTAAATGCCAAGCTACATCACACGTGGCGTCGAGCTCCTCCCTCACTCGCCACACATTCCTCCCTCACCTTGTCTACTAGCTTCACGGGACACCCTGGAGCACCCACGTGCATGCCATTTTCTTCCTCGCGCTCTCCTTCCTCTCCTCCTTCGTGCCAAACACCTACGGGTGCTCGGTGGGAACCATCGTTTGCCAACGAGCCCGTGCATATTCTGCCTTCTCCTCTCGCTTGGAGGATGTCCTCCCTATGCTCCACCTCCCTGGCAAGGCCTCACCTGAAGAAATCCCCTCTGGCCAGCTTGGCCGAGCCGCCGTGGCCGCCATGAGCGCCGCACGAGTGTGCTCGCCGTCTTTCACGTTGCAGCCACTCGAGGCCGCGCCTTTGCTTTCCACCTTGCCAACCCACCTCCCCTACTCATCAATCGAAAATCGGCATCAAAACCCCTCTCTGTAGCCGACTAAATCGCCGGCATCGAACATGAACTCGCCGCAGATGAGCACCCCGTCGAGCTGCGGATTTGAGCTATCTCCAGTCGTGACACTTCTCTCCCCACCCTTCTTTAGCACCCGCTAGTCTTGTGCTCCCGCTAATTCCTCCTTTGATCCTTGCAGTGGAGCTGCCATCTGCGACAAGGGTCGCCGGCCACCATGACCCGGCGCAGAGCATGCTCCGATCATTTCCTGCGGCTGCCGATGGGGGCACCGACTCAGCCTCGTCTCCTTGGAGATTTTTGGACTTGCGTCATTTCCTGGCGACAACTGGAGCTCCCGACGACGAACCAGCGACCTCACCATGGAGGAAGGGCGGACGCCGCCGCAGATTTTGGTCACCGGCGGTTGGCCCGTCTTGATCTATTCCTGGCCGTTGGATCAAGATCCAACGGTAGAACTCAAAATCCACCCCTCCAGGCCACTGACCAGTGGGCCGCGGTCAGCTGTTTAACCCTGCCCGCGCGGGAAAGGTTCGTGGGCTGGCCAGCCGCCACACTGCTCTCTTCCCGCCTGGCCTGTCTTCGTCTAGCCCAGCTCTTTGCCACATCCGGCCCTTTTACCTTTTTCTGCAGGTTGTTTCATTTTTCCGTATGCATCTGTTTCTAGCTGTTTGCTTTTATTCAAAATGAAAATGATATTTAGTAAAATATGCCACACTAAAAATCAGAGTGCTAGATCTACTATTTTCTAACCATATCCAACTTGTAGATCCATGTTTTGTGTTATATTTTGGGAGAAATAAAATAAATGGCATAAGAACTCATCAACACCATTTTCTTTAATATCTTGAGTTTTATGTATCCAAATCATGCGACCTTAACTGTTATGAGTATCCCTTGAAAATGTCTATCCGTAGCAGTTGGCCTTGTGTTGACTTGAGTTGTGGTGTGAAAATGACATGCATGTTAGTTTTAGGCCAAAGAGCACTTCTGTGATTTATTTAATTTTATTGGTGATGATTTTTTATGTGAATCCACTTGTGTTGGTTTGCTAGTGGCTAGGAGCACCTTATAATAGCTTTTGATTATTTTACGAGATACAGAATAGGCTTGGTGCATTATTTAGTAAATAGTCATTTTCTGTCTATTATTGATATGACTTGATAAATTGTTGTGTTATCATGTTCTTGTCATAAATTGATTCCTAGGATGTGTAGGTTATTAATGCATGTTTTATTTGTGTTTTGAGTGTGACACTATGATGTTAGGATTTGGGTGTGGAAAAACCATGTTTGTTATAGTTTTAATCTGATAGGATTGTTTTCCTAGTAATAATAGGTAAAATTATGTTATTCTTCATAATGGTATGATAAATTGAATAAATGCTTTAGTATTGTTTTCCATGGCATAGCTACAATTATTATAGAATATTATATTTGCTTGCATGCTTGAGTTATCTCAAGATCAAATTGTCATGCTATGATAGTTTTAGATGATTTTCTGCCATAAGTTGTTATTTCCATGCTTAATTTTGGAGGCATTGATTAGATTGTTATTTTGATATTACTAGCATGTCTAGGTGTTTTTTCTCTGTTATTTGGATGCTATCTTACAGATCCATCATGTTAGAATAAATCTTGCTTAAATGATCTCTTATGGTTATGCATGTCTGCTTGTCTAAATAGTCCTTTTTCATGTCTAGATTGAACAGTTGTTTGCTCCATGATTATTTTCATAAATTGAGTGATGCCATGATATATTTGGTATTGATTTTTCTCTGTTATTAGTTTGCTTAGATACTGGTTATATTATTTCTCCATGTTTATAAAAGCATGTGTTACTATGGGCTTGTAGTATTGCTTGTTAATATTTTCCTATGCATGTGTATGTGTTCCTAGATTGTTTTCTTGTTATTTTTCGCATCCTCATGAATGACCAGAGAGTCATTTAACCTTAGTTTAGAATGATATGAGAGTGTCACACCCACTGAACTCATGCCATTTTTGTTGGGAATCCATGACATCGAATCCTGTGTTATTCTTGTGTGTTTTCTGTGCATGTTTTGCTTGTTGGTGTGCACCCTAGTAAATATTGTTTATGAGTGTACTTGTTGGGTGAAATGCTTTCTGTATGTTTACTTTTTGTCAAGTGCTTGCATTTGTTTGGTTCTGATTGGGTGTTTTCCTTTTTTGAGTTTACGATGTTAGATAACGAAGACAGTATTGTTTCCCGGAGAGGTTTTTATTGCAACTCTTGTTTATTTCAAGAGCAAGACCAAGAACAGTGCCGAGGCAAGCCACTCTAAATGCTTCCCTTTTTTTTTACTTATCATTATCTATCATGCATGTTTTACTTCTGAAGTTTTATAAAAGTTCGAATCAAAAACTACTCTTTTAAGTGGACTATACCACTATCTAGTTCATGTTTATATTATACTTTATCCACTATATAATCTTGGTGTTACCAAGCCCCTTAGATATTTTAGTATCATCATTTAGTCAACTTAAGTTCCCTAGTGGACATTTTAACTTGGTGATTCTGGAAAACAAAATCTTTGGAAAAACCCCGAGAAAAGGTGGGGCCTTGTGCAAGGGAGGTATGTGAAGAAGGAAATGTTTTTCGACTTGTTTTCTAAAAATGACACATAACCTAGTCTTCGTCGGACAACCAAGACGTCATGCCACATTACCCCAATATGGGAACGGGGTCTATCTAAAAGCTTGTCGGTGTTAGTCCGTGTCTACCTCAATGTGCTATAGGGGTTAGAGTCCCCCGAACCGAATTGTCGCCAGAAACGAAAAATATGGACATTCAGGGTGTGGGGATTAAGTTCGCCACCGGTTACAACAATTGGGTCTCCTGTCATGGCGGTGTGTTGTCAGGGGAAACTGGATCGATACGGATGATTCACTCGGTGTCGGGGAGAACAAACCCAGTTGAAGAGGTAGCCATTTACTAGCGCTTGCATAGTGGATAGTTAGGACCAGTTATCTGATGTTGGCATACTGTCTTGGACAGTTCGTGGTTGTTCACGGCGGATGTACTGGATCTTGTGGATTGTGTATATCTCTGCAGAGTAAAACTATTCGGAATATCCGCGTCCTCGGATATGGACAGTTGAATGGCCATGTAGCTAGCATTGTGTCAATGTTTTCAAAAAAAAACTGGAAAGTGTTTTCGAACTTGTACCTGGGAGGTACATTGAAAGGGAATGATTGTACCTTTGAGGTACGGAAAACATGATGGTTTTGAAGAGTTGATTTTTCCAAGAAGATTTTCAAAGAAAAACTTTCTTTTATTTAGAATGCTTTATCAAAACCTTGTGGACATCCAATATCTACAAGAGAAATGAAATATCTTTTGAAGTATCTTCTTCAAGAAAGAAAAAAAACTTGTGAAACCATGATGGGTCTTAAATTCATCATGGATAGTTGACCCTAATTAAAGCCTTCCTACCACCCATATATATGCATACTTGCATGTTTAGCTTTCATTTGGGGTGTCTTGCGAGTACATTCCAATGTACACAAAATGGTTTCGTCCCTGGCTATTGTCTTAGCCAGACTTTGAGCAGAAACCCAGAGAGCCTGAAGAAGACGGTGTCGCTGACGGCTGTGCGATCTAGGAACGTCTCCGAGTCAGTAGCCTGTAGGTAGTCAAGGCATGACTTGGGTTTACCACGAGTGTGTTTTGTAGACTTCCGATGTTTAGTGTGTTTTTCCTGCCCTGCGTGGCAGTTCTTTTTCAACTGAGTCATGTGACCAGTTGTGTAAGCCGTGTATTTGTGTAGTGAATATTGTAATCTGCAATGCCAACTCGAGTATGTTGTTCACGACTAACTGATCATGGGATCATGAATGTATGCATACTGGAGGTCTCGGACTGCTAGTCTGGGGTCCCCACAACAATGAAATTTTACTTAGTGTAAAACTTTTGGTAATTTTTATGTATCTGACTTAGTGTATTTAACTTAGGGAATTTTAGTACCACTAGTTTATTTTTTAGTAATTTAACTTAGTTTAATTTGACTTAGTGTAAAATATAAGAAATTTCAGTAAATTTATCTAATTGTAAAAAATAAGAATTTTCTGAAATTTGACTAAGTGTATTCGACTTAGGGAATTTGACTTAGTGTATTTGACTTAGGGAATTTTGTGTAGTTGCATAAAAGTATGGAACCAAGAGGCGAACATGCGGAAAACTTGCTCGCGGGTTTAATCCGCGGGCCCGAGGGAGAGCCCGATGTGAGCCAATGGATGAACAACTCCGGTGAGGGAGATCCGGAGCTCACCCTAAGAGACTTCTCTGGTGAGGAAGATATGGGGCTCGACCGAAGAGACGGGTCCGCATCGAGAGAAGCCGACGGCTCTGGTGAAGGAGAAGCCGACGTCGCCGGTGGAGACGTACAAATTACAAACACCGGCTCCGAGGTGCATATAGATATGTTAATTAATGAACCATCCGTTGTCTATATACATGTATTAACACTCTTTATTTTTTTTAGCCATACGGATGAAGCAAATCAAGCGAAAAAATACTAAACGAGGCGCAACAAAGAAGTTGAAAGAGACAGAAAGATATAGGATCGAAAGGATCAGAGGAGACGGCGCAACCGAGCTTCATGTTGATGTTGCCAAAACTTTGTAAAGCAATGCAGAGTGCTAGTTAGGGATCAATTTCGATCACTGTTCAGGAGTGGAATGAGCCAAGAGATCCGAATAGATAAGTAATTTCATTTCTCAGCAAAATAGCCAAAGATAATCTTTTCAAAAAGATCATGTGTAATTTCACCTTACTGACGCCATAGGTGGATGAGAATGGGGCAAATGAGAATGAGTAGGTAGAAGGTGAAGGCGATGCTAATAAAAAGAAACTTGAGTTAGTGAACAAGGTCAAGGCGTGGACTCTCAAAAAGATGGCCCAGCAATTCGGCAACTGGAAGAAAAGATTGCACCTTGACTTTATCGAGAAGGGTAAGACTCCGGATGTCACTAGAGGGTATGAGAAAATAAAACCCTTATGGGCAGATTTTGTGAAGTACATGCTCTTAGATGATGCGAAGATAAGGTCAGCAACAAATCAGAAAAACGCCGCCAAAAAGGTATATCACCATATTATGGGGCAAGCTGGCTACAAGGGTTGCCTGCCCAGGTGGGAGAAATGGGAGAACGACCTGCTTGAGAAGGGGTTCACGCCCGAGCCATTCATGTGGGTCAAGCGGGCAAGGTCTTGGTTCTACGGTTATGTGGGCAAGTAGGACGAAGAAAGAAACTGCATCTATAATCAAAGGCCTAGAGAGAATCCTCTACCCATCGAAGATCTTAGAAACGCAATAAAGGATGCTAAAGAGGGGAGGTTCGAGTCAAATAGAGAGAATGCTGAGCTCACACGACCCTAAAGATTGCGGAACACATAGGGCGTACATGAACCACAATCGGCGGTGTTCCGTGGAAAATTGGGTTTGACGAGAGCAAAAAGAAATATCCCGATAGAAGCCATCAGCGGAAAAAGGACGCAGAGGTAGCTAAAGCGGCGAGTCAGGAAAACTAGAGGCGTCAACTTGAAGAACAGATAAAGCAGACACATGACGTAGCAATGAAGCAGCAGGAGCAAATTGACACACTTAGCCAGCAGCTAGGTACTACCGGCCTACCACACGTGGTAGGTGAAGTCGATGCTACCGGCACCGCACATTCTAATCGTAAAAGCAGCGTTGCGTCCACGCAGCTACAGGGTGATGATGCACCGCCGATGATGCACCCGGTGGATGATATCACAGAGATGACAACTTGTGAGCTCCACGTGAAGGTCGTCAACATAACCATCAAGGAGGCGGTCGGCTATGCCTTACCAATTGGCAACGAACCATCTCACCATAGTCTTCCGGTTCCATGGGGCTACGCAGTTGTTGGGGTCGATGAAGTTGTCAACGGATTTGAGCGGGTGAAGCTTGAATTCCCTGAAGGTGAAGACAGAGACGTGACTTAACTTGGAAAAGCCAAGAAGTTGACCGTTCTATGGCTAAAGGAACACATTGTGCTTCCAAATCAGACGACAAGGCCATCGACTCCTCACCATTCTCCAGCGCAACAGTCTCCGCCGTGCATGACGTCTCCAGGGAGGTTGTCTACGCTGCCGCGTCAGCCTTCTCCACCCACTAAGTTTCTGCGGAGTCGTAAAAAATCACCCAAACGTCAACGGCCGCCCCTCCCAAAGTTACCAAAGGAGTTACCCAAGTTACCTTACGACTATACTCCAGAGAAAACCCGGGAAATCGCAAGGGACGATTACGAGGCGTGGAAATCAAAGACGAAGGAGCAGAAACAGGCAGATTTCCCCAACACCGGAGAAGAGGTAGAACGAGCGTGGAAAATGGTGAACACTCTTCGTCAACCCGAGACGAGGCTGTCATCTGACTATGACCGCTCTATTCTGAAGTCACACCTGGAAATGGTGCAGTCAAAGAGTAGTAGCGCAAGCGGGAAATCAGTTGTCGGGCTCGGACAATAGAAGAAACAATCCATCTCCCCGCTCAAAGTGATTTCCAATACCTAGGTGGGGCCGAGCACTAATGCTGACGAGCAAATTGATCCGGAGTTTACAGAGCTGTACGGACCAAGGGCACCTGCTGCGGGTATGTCCACTGCTGAGTATATCCAAACATTACAGTACTTCCTCTCCTCTGAATGTGAGTACAAATACCAGCACGGGAATTCTCTCGTCATACTCGAGGAGGAAAATAATCTACCAACCAAAATGCGAAGAGTGCATAATTGGTATATGGAAGCCCCTCGACAATCTCAGGACTGGATAGTGGTCGGAGTTAGAGACGAGCACTACGGGTATGGAGATGGAATGGTTCTGATTCAATTTGACGAATTTTTCAGTTATTCCAGCAGAAAGCCCTCGACAAATCTATCGTTAGTGCATATTGTCTGTAAGTAATTATTTCTGTAATTAACTCTCTAACAAGCTCACCTCGTTCATTGCATTCATATATATAATACACTATTATACTATAATTGCAGAATGAAGATTCTCGATGCAAAAGAGGACAAATCTATGATATTGGGTTCATTGACCCATATTTTGTTAATCATAAGACTCTTGAGCTATCTCCCAATGATACATAAGATAATATTATGAGGGCAATAAGGTTTCTAGAACACCGACGGGAAATACTATTTCCTTACAACTTCACATGACTGTTACTGTGTTGGACACATTCTGTTTTCCTTACTCAATGTTCAGTGTATAATTAATGAGGTATGCGTGCGCAGCTTCCACTTTATTCTGCTAATCTTCCATGTTGACAAAGGAAAAAGTACCGGTAATGGACCCAAAAAGTAAACCCCTTGAGCTTTGGGCGTACATGTAGGAAATGATCCAGCGGTAATTTCAATCTTTATATATGACACTATATCGACTACTTTGTTTTATTTTCGGATATCTAGTAATTAATAACTCTTTTTATTCTTTTTCTTTCCCTGGCAGCACCTTGAAGAGGTTCAGAAGAAAGTCCAGGGGTGAATGGAAATCAGATCTTACATTTCAAATTGTGAAAGTGGGAAATCAGTTGCCCAGCTCGGAGAGCAGAAAAAACAATCCATCTCCACGCTCAAAGTGATTTCCAATATCCAGGTGGGGCCGAGCACTAATGGTGACGAGCAAATTAATCTGGAGTTTATAGAACTGTACGGACCAGGGGCAGCTGCTGCGGGTTTGTCAATTGCTAGGTACATGCAAACAGTAGAGTACTTCCCCGCTTCTGAATGTGCGTACAAATATCGGCACCGGAATCCTCTCGTCAAACCCGAGGAGGTAAAGAATCTACCAACCAAAATGCGAAGAGTGCATAATTGGTATATGGAAGCCGCTCAGAAATCTCAGGACTGGATAGTGGTCGGAATTAAAGACGAGCACTACGGGTATGGAGAGGGACTGGTTCTGATTCAATTTGAGGAATTTTTTCAGTTATTCCAGCAGAAGGCCCTCGAGAAATCTATCGTTAGTGCCTATTGTCTGTAAGTACTATTTCTCTAATTAAGTCTCTAGCTAGCTCACATCGTTCATTGCATATTCATATATATAGTACACTCATTATATTATAATTGCAGAATGAAGATTCTCGAATGCAAAAGAGGACAAATCTATGATATTGGGTTCATTGACCCACATTTTGTTAATCATAAGACTCTTGAGCTATTTCCCAAGGATACAGAAGATGACCTTCTGAGGGAAATAAGGTTTCAACAATACCGACAGCGAAATACTATTTCCTTACAACTTCGGGTGAGTGCTACTGTGTTGTACACATTCTGTTTTCCTTACTCAATGTTCAGTGTATAATTGATGAGTTATATGCGTGCGCAACTTCCACTTTATTCCGCTAATCTTCCAAGTTGACAAAGGAAAAGTACTGGTAATTGACCCAAAACGTAAACCTCTTGAGCTCTGGGCAGACACGCAGGAAATGATCTAGCGGTACTTTCAATCTTTATTAATTTCAATCTTTATATATGGCACTATATCGACTACCTTGTTTCATTTTCGGATGTCAAGTAATTACTAACTATTTTTATTCTTTTTCTTTCCCGGGCAGCGTTTGGAAAAGGTTCACAAAAAAGGCCAGGGGTGAATGGAAATCAGAGCTCATATTTGAAATTGTGCAAGTACTACTATCTAGATCTGCATGTCTCCTTGATTCTAGTTTCGATACCATTATCATGGTTGGTTGATTATTATTTTGATTGAAACCATGTTCTCGTAAAGTGCTTGCAATAGGGAGACGGGAATAAGTTGTGTGGATACTACGTCTGCGCGTTGATTCGTCAGGCGACCTGTGCCAAGGGCAGAGATTTAAACAAACTTCATGTACGTCAGTCGTCAATTTTTCTTATTACCATCTATTTTAGTTACTTAGTTTCATTAATATATATTGACCACTCTTCTTTATATTAGATTGAACGCCTCCGGGACGGTCTTCTACCAACGGACCGCATACGAGCAATTCAGGAGGAAATTGCGGGCTTCTTAGATGGAGAGGTCCTAAACATAAATGGAGAATACTATCGCGCTTGGGGAAGAACTTGATTTTGTAATTCATTCATCGGTCATGTAATATGGTCGACATACTTTGATTCTGTAATATAAGTGTTCCTTCTTTTGCTATATATATGCATTACTTATTCACTCGTTTGACCCGGGAGGTCCGGGGAGGGGCCACCGAGGCTCCTCTCTTCTCGTGGGATCCGGGAGGTCCGGGGAGGGTCCACCGGGGCTCCTCTCTTTTCGTGGGATCCGGGATGTCCGGGGAAGGGCCACCGGGCTCCTTTCTACTCCTGGTATCCCGGGAGGGGCCACCAGGGCTCCTCTCTTCTCATGGGATCCCGGAGGTCCGGGGAGGGGCCATCGAGAGGTCCGTGGGGATCGCAAAATAAAAAGGAAAACAATAAAGAAAAAAAATAAAAACTCTGCGGCGGCAGAGAAAAAAGCCAAAGTGCCGCCGCGGTAGAAGGGGCATTCATCCCGGTTCGTGGGAAGAACCGGGACGAATAGTCCCTGGCCATCTCGTGCGCGCCCTGCCACGTGGGCCACCCCTAGGCATCCCGGGTGTTCGTACAACCGGGACGAACAGGTTTGGGTTATTTGTTCCGGATGCCCCATCCCGATTGCACAACCGGGATGCATGGGCCTTAGAAACCGGGATGTTGGCCCTGTTTCCACTAGTGATCATGTCCAAATATATTTATATTATGTATAATTAAAATAAAATTGAAAGAAAATGGACAAGAAGATACATGTCTGGTCAGTTTGGGGTCTGGACAAGTGTCTGGACAACCCATAACAAAAAGGATTTGAGGAGTTCGGGTGGGTTGCAGTTGCAAATGCTTTTAGAGCATCTCCAGCAGTTGCGCAAAAATAGCGCAGCGCGGTAAAAACCGTCAAAATAGCGCGGCAATTTTGACGCGTCGTTTGGAAAGATTTTAATTCACGCTCTAGAATTTTTAGCGCGTTTGAAAAAGCAGCGCACTGCTCCCTCGCGCTGCAAACGCATTTTAGCGCACCGAACATTGGAGCGTATGCCGGAGATGCTCTTAGGTACCTAGTTGAGAATATGATATACAAGCTGGGTGTGTGTGTGGGGGGGGGTGTTGTTGGCTACCTATACCTTCTCTCTCTTCTGCACACAAAATATGTTTGATTACCAAAAATTTGCGAACTCTGTTTGAGGTACTGTAATAATCCTAGCGGATGCTGCATGTCGAGACATCGTAGTAGTTTTCATAGACGGGGGTGCCATGAGACTACGGTAGAGACGTGGGGTAACGGGATAGCGTAGTAACACAGAACACGGGATTTTACCCAGGTTCGGTACGTCGCGACAGTACGGCGTACCTACTCCTGCACTTCTCACTAATTGGGACTAAAGCCCGTTTATCAGGGTTACAATGTGAGGGTGTAGATCTAGCTTCACGGCGAGGATGAGCTTCTCGGCGAGTTGCGTAGAGCTTGAACTTGTTGTGTCTAACTTGTTTTAATCTATCTCCCGTCCGGCTTTATATAATAGCCGGATTAGGGCTTACAGAATAAGAAACCTAGAAGACTACGTTTAACTTGTAACTTGGAAAGCAAGGAATCCGTCTTCTCCTCCAAGCCAGATCACGCGGGCCGTGATCCGGGTTCTTCTAGAATCCGGCTTCTGCGCGTCGGTCTACTGGGCCGCCCAATGGACCCAAGCCCATTACCATGTAGGCCACCCTGGTAGTCCGGCTCTTTGTCTACCATCTTCTATACCCCTATTCAGTATATATCCGACAGTAGCCCCCAGGAAGGATCAAAACTCTGATTCTCGTCTTTCGCCAAGTACATTTTGTCCGGGAAATCTTGATTCAGCAGTCTTGATTCTTCTACTTTCCTTTTGAAGGAGATGGTAACATAAAACTCGGAACTCTGAAAATCCGGCTTTTCTTCTCGCGATCCTTCGCGGAAAAGGAACTTATAACGTCAGCGTCTTAATCGTGCTGACGCAAGCGTCGCTTGGTTCCACGCGGGAAACCCCTCAGCGTATCTCTGACAGATTCTCACGGGAAACGAGGAGATAGCCATCATTCCCCTGCCGTTTTATTTCCCGTAGTTTCCGGCGAGCGACACGCGTCGAGCATCCAACGGTCGAAAGAGCCGTTGGCACGTATCTAAACGGGTTTCCGGCTATAAATAGCCATCATCGTCCTCATCAGAAACTTTCCTCACTCCCTCACTGCCCACGCCATTGACGCGAACGCGAGCTCGAGAGCAAGTTCCTTGTCCCAGCGCACGCATCCTTCGCACGCCGTAACGCAACGCGCCACCAAAAGATGGCCTCCTCGCCGTCGTCGCCAACCCGCGCCGCCATCGACGAGCTCATCGGCGACCTGGATCCACAGCCAGGATTGCAAAAGCACACCGGCGGCAAGCCGGAGAAGACTACGGCTTCCGCGGCGGGCGGAGAAAACACTTCCGCCGCCGCGGACATTGCGGGATCGAGCTCCGCAGCACCCCCTCCGTTCGTCCCAACGACGGCGAGGGTCAAGATCCATTCCCGTGGCGACGAGCGCTTTGCCACCGGAGCCAACAACGAAACAGAAATTGTCGGCAATTGGAGTCCGAGTAATACTTCTCTCGTCCTTCTTCGTCGGATGTCAAAGGAGGGATCCATAGTTAAGGGCAAATGGCGAATCTCGAAAGATGAACCCGAGCCCAAGCCAGAAGTCGGAGAACGCGTCATCCTTACCTCTCATGTTGCGAGAGGTATGGGTTTTCCCCCTTCCGCCTTTTTTCTAGACGTCCTTGACTTTTATGGCGTTCAACCACACAATATTTCTCCGAATTCCATCCTCTACTTAGCCAGTTTCCAAGCCCTTTTCGAAGGATATCTCGGGATAACACCTGACCTAAATTTCTGGCAATATTGCTTTGAGGTAAAGCATAACATCACAAATGGCATTTCGCCCATTTGCGGAACCGTATCTTTCATCCTCAGAAAATTTAGGGAGGAATGGTATCCAAAAATTTAGGGCTAGGTTCTTTCTTTTATCATCAGGACATTCCATTCCCAGGCAGGGCAACCGGGGTTCCTCCCTTTGTTAATTCTGCCGCTACTCCTCGCGAGAGTTGGACAGCCGCAGTAGGGGAAAATTTGCCAGAAAACCTGATGAAGATAAAGCGGCGCATCGCCAAACTTTCTTCCTCTCAACCTTTTGGTAAGGATACCGTTATGTGCTGGTTTGGACGCCGTATCCAACCTCTCTCTTTTCGTTCTCGACTTCTTTGCGAATACCAAGGGCCAGAAGATAGCATGAGAGGAACAGATAAGGCCTTTACCAGAAAGGATTTTATAGGACTGCAGCGGAACCCGTCAATCTTTATCCCCCAGCCGACTGATAAATCTGCTGACGGCTGCAGCGGAACCCGTCAA
This sequence comes from Alopecurus myosuroides, assembly GCA_028641055.1. NCBI lineage: Eukaryota > Viridiplantae > Streptophyta > Magnoliopsida > Poales > Poaceae > Alopecurus > Alopecurus myosuroides. Next base: position 8,424 of record JAPCYS010003469.1, on the reverse strand, counting down.
TCTTTGGACATCTTTTACACATGTAGGTTTTGAGATGTTCAAGATTGCCTTGATCTTTTCCGGGTTAACTTCTATTCCTCTGTGGGAAACAATGAAACCCAGAAGTTTTCCTGAGGGAACCCCGAATACGCACTTAGATGGATTCAACTTCATCTTGTAAGTGCGTAAGTTTTCGAAAGTTTCTCTCAAATCCTCAAGGAGTGTATCTTTTTCCTTGGTTACGACGGCAATATCGTCCACGTAAACATGAACGTTTCTGCCAATTTGACTATGCAAACAACGTTGCATGCAACGCTGGTAGGTTGCACCTGCGTTCTTCAGGCCAAAAGGCATGGTTATGTAATAGTACGTCCCATACGGGGTTATCAAAGAAGTCTTGATTTGATCTTCCTTTTTCATGTGTATTTGGTGGTACCCGGAGTATGCATCCAAAAAGCATAAAAGCTCGGAGCCAGCAGTGGCATCTATTATTTGATCGATTCGCGGTAACGCGAACCTATCTTTCGGACACAACTTGTTCAATCCTGTGTAATCTATACACATTCTAAGAGCAGTGGTGTCTTTCTTCGGTACTAGGACCGGATTTGCGGACCAATCAGTATGGATTACTTCCTTGATGAAATCCGCTGCTAAAAGCCGGATAATTTCCTTGCCAATAGCCTTCCGTCTTCTTCCGTCAAAACGACGGAGACCTTGTTTGACGGGTTTTGATCCGGGAATAACCTTGAGTTGGTGCTCAGCAAGTTCCCTGGGTACGCCTGGCATGTCAGCTGGACACCAGGCAAAAATATCCCAGTTCTCACGGAGGAACTTGATGAGCTCGCCTTCCTATTTGTCGGTCATCCCAGTCCCTACGACGACAAATTTTGTCGGATCTTTGGGATCTAGGATTACCTGTCTTGTATTCTCGGACGCCTTGAAACTATCTGTTGGCTTCCGAGTTTCTTTTCCTAACGGCATTTCTTTCGGCGATACCTCCTTGGCTAATTCCTTCAGTTCCTCCTTTGCTATAACTCTCTGAGCGCAAAGGGCGTTTTCTTTCTCCAACTCATTTGCCAGCTTGAAATCACCGGCTATGGTGATTACTCCTCCTTTGGGTCCTGGCATTTTCAGCTTGTTGTAGATATAACAGGATCTTGCCATGAATTTTGCGAAAGCTGGACGTCCGAGTATTGCGTGATACACGCTTTCGAACGGCACTACTTCGAAGGATACTTTTTCCTGCCGGAAGTGATCTTTATCTCCGAAGGTGACATCTAGGGAAATTTCTCCTAGGGATCGTGCTTGCCTGCCAGGAACAATGCCGTGGAAGCGTATATTGCTGTAATTGAGCTGGGACTCGGAGATCTTCAAGTGCTTCAGTGTATCCAGGTACATTATATTAATGCTGGATCCTCCGTCCATCAGCACTCTTCTTAGCCTAGTGTTTTGAACAATAGGGCTGACAACAAGAGCTTGTGTGCCGAGTTCAGGGATATTTCCGGGATGATCAGACTGATCCCAGATTATCGGTGTGTTGGAGTACTTCAAGAATTTCGGGGTTGCCGGAACAACCGCGTTTATTTCTCGAAGTGTTCTTTTGGCCACCTTTGCTGACGGGGTTGCTAAGAAAGTTAGCATTGCTTCTCCGTCAACTCTCGGAAATTTGGGTTCGCCCTTTCGCTGTTGTTCCTGGATTTTGTCGTCAGTGTCCGATTCACTGTCTTCTTTTTCAGCTTCTGGCTTTTGTTTGGCAGGTTTCCTTTTGGAACCCTTCCCTTTATTTCCGGATCCTGCATTGCCTTTCATATGCTTGTTTAGCCGGCATGGCGCGTTTGTGTGGGTTGGTTTCCCAAATTGCGAGTGGTGGACGCAAGGTTCCGACTTAATTCTCTCCCATTCTTCGGGAGTGTAATTGATTGGATCTGGACTGCGGCCTTTCCACTTATTCACCTTTTCTCCTCCAAAGGCTATGTTGACCTCCTTGGGCTTTGTCGTTGACTCTGGAGTTCCTTTTTTGTCAGAACGAGGGGTTTTCTTGGCGAGTATTAGTGACTCAATATTGCCTCCTCTTGCTCTGATATCATCTTCGGCTGCAGCATGCTCATTAGCGGTTGTAAGCATAGATCCGAGATCTTTGTGCTGTTTAGAACCAACCATGAACGGTACGAGTCCGGGTTTTAGGCCATTGACGAAAGCATGCATTGCTTGCACGTTAGTTACTCCAGAGCAACTATTCTTCATTGCAGTCAATCTGGAGATGAAATCCACGTATGGTTTGTCCTCGAATTGGGTGCAACGGTTCAGCTGGTTGATGCTATTTTGGCGTTTGTATGTTCCCCGAAAATGCTGAGTGAACACTCTAGCCATATCATCCCAGCTGTCGACAGTTCTTGATGGTAAACCATTGATCCAATCTCTGGCTCCGTCTAGCAACATTAGGGGAAGAAACTTGACAGCTTCCAGGTCTGTCCCATTGTTGATTTGGACGGCTGTATAATAATCTGAGAGCCAGGTATCCGGGTTTGTACTGCCGGTATATTTTTGGTAGGTTGGACCAACTTTGGCGAAGCCAGAATGCAGGGTTATCCTTCGGATCCTGTCAGTAAAACACTTAGGACCAAAGTATAGATCATCCTTTTCTGCACTATCAATGTGTGCAGAATATCTCCCGGCTGAATGGACAGAAGGGGATCTGCTCCTTTCTTTTCCATTGTTGCGCGGACGCGCTTTTCCGAGGTTATCTCTATCTCTTCCGTGTTCACGTCCTTTAGGCGGAGTTCTGCTTCTATGCCTTTCCTTATCCTTAGGAGGTGTCCGGGATCTTTCACGTCTGTGAGGTATATCATATCTTCCAGCTTTTTCAGCTGGGTTTCTCGGAGGTGGCATTATTTTGCCGTCATTCCGGTGTTTGTCTTCCCGATCGTGTGGTTTATATCCATCTTTCGGGAGATGAGGTCCGATTCTAGACGTTGCGTCCCGGTTGTCTGGGTTTTTCCTGTCTTTTCTCGGATCCTCTTTTTTATCCGAATCTCCGGGTTCTTCCGGTCCAGGTGCTCCAGCAGCGCAAGTAGCTGTTTTGCAGAGGGCGGAATTATCGTGCAGCCTCCCTGATCGTTCTTGGCCTCGCTGTTGGTGCTGTAATGCTTTTCCTAGGAAAGCATACACCCCTTGGAGTTTTTCCCCGTTGGAGTACAGGTCGTTGTTTAGGATGGCGAACGCTGCTTCCGCGTTTTCTGCTGCGGTTTTGTATATTGGTTCGCCCTTGGCATCTTTGCCGTTTAACTGCTTTTGCCAAGATGGGTTATAGAACCTTCCTTTTGGCGGCAGTTCTTCCGGTTTTGCGATTCCGGGTAACCTAGTAGGTTTTAACGCGGATCTATGCTTTCTCTCGTACTCCTCTATTTCTTCCTTCATGACTTTGATGTCATTATGGGTTTGTTGGAGATGTTGCCGAGATCTAAGCAGATGTTGCTGTTGCCGTTGGAAAGCTTGTCTCCTGGCTTCCAGCATCTCAGGGGGTTCATCTGGTCCCACTAGTGTTTGTAATAGCTCTTGCTCTTCCTGTTCCGTCATTGGCGGAGCAGTGATTTCCTTAGATTTCTTTTCCGCTGGCTTTGTGCCGCTAACATCTCCTACTTCCAGGTTTTCATCAGCGAGATCGGCTGATTTTTTCTTCCGGAGTTTGTATTGGAGTTTTTTAGAAGCACGGTGCTTTTTTAGAAGAGGGAGGTTTTTTGACAGGCTCATCTTCTGTCATCTCCTTAACATTGGGGAATATCGGAGAAGTTTCTCCGTCTTCTCTCTCTTCCACCGGCGGAGGGGTTTTAGGGCTTTCCTAGCTGTCGGCACCCGTTGTATCAGCTGGTTTTGCCATTAGCACTTCATGGAATCCCTCTTGAAAGGACTTAACCTTTCTTACGAAGGCATCCTCGTCTTCGTCTTCGGAGTCGAAGTTATCCGATCCGGTTTCCGACTCCAACCTCGCCTCAATGGCGGCAAGCACGGACTCTGCTTCCGAGTTCATCGTCTGGTTGACGGATGTCGGATCTTCCGTCTCTGTGACGGGTATTTGTTCTTCCGTCTCTATGACGGGTAGGTTGTTATCTGCCTCTTGCACAGGATTTCCGTCATCCGTGTTTTCAGCGATTTCGGATTGCACCATGCCGATAAAGTGTGTATCACTTTTTTGTCGGCGATCTGAGCAGAATCCGGCATCATAGTCTTCTTCGACTGGGTATAGGGCGGGTGGGATAAATTTGCTTCCACCGCAAAACCCCATTGCCTCTGCAGTTAGTCCGATAAAGATGTTAGCAGATCCGATCGGTAACACGCAGGCACTTACCAGGTGGTTTTGCGCCGGTATATAGGATCCGTTGTCGAGGAAGCGGCCAACGTCGTCGTCGAACTCCAAGCTTCCGACAGTGATCGATCTTCCAATTCCGCCAAGTATCCCAGATCGGAATTTCACGCCTGACGTCGTTTGCCCCACGGTGGGCGCCAACTGTCGAGACATCGTAGTAGTTTTCATAGACGGGGGTGCCATGAGACTACGGTAGAGACGTGGGGTAACGGGATAGCGTAGTAACACAGAACACGGGATTTTACCCAGGTTCGGTACGTCGCGACAGTACGGCGTACCTACTCCTGCACTTCTCACTAATTGGGACTAAAGCCCGTTTATCAGGGTTACAATGTGAGGGTGTAGATCTAGCTTCACGGCGAGGATGAGCTTCTCGGCGAGTTGCGTAGAGCTTGAACTTGTTGTGTCTAACTTGTTTTAATCTATCTCCCGTCCGGCTTTATATAATAGCCGGATTAGGGCTTACAGAATAAGAAACCTAGAAGACTACGTTTAACTTGTAACTTGGAAAGCAAGGAATCCGTCTTCTCCTCCAAGCCAGATCACGCGGGCCGTGATCCGGGTTCTTCTAGAATCCGGCTTCTGCGCGTCGGTCTACTGGGCCGCCCAATGGACCCAAGCACATTACCATGTAGGCCACCCTGGTAGTCCGGCTCTTTGTCTACCATCTTCTATACCCCTATTCAGTATATATCCGACACTGCACTACTCGGTTTCTCGGGGATTGCCATGTGATTGACCAAATCGGCAGGACTTACCTTTTCATGCATTGTTTACCAAACGTTTTGAAACAAAAGAATTAGTTCTCGTGTATTAAGTATTAACTGAATTGAGTTTATGGAACATCTATATGAGCAAAAGATATGAAATCGCAACGTGGCCCTAATTCCTTTGCATGTCTGTGCCGGAGTAAGGCTGGTGCCAGTGCGAGCTATAGGCGGGGCGATACCGCCCGCGGCGAGGCGATAGGCGGGCGAGACGGCAGCGCGGGGCGATGGATCCACCGCCCGAAGGTAGCGCCCACTACCGCCCCGCTGCCGCCCGCGCTAGAGGCAATAGCGGGGGCGAGAGGGAGGCGAGAGGCGGGCGACGCGGTGGCAGGTGGGGGCGATAGGGAGGCGAGAGCGGGAGCGGGCAACGGCTAGCTGACGTGGCGAGCTGTGATTCGACCACGTCAGCTAGCCGTTGAGGTAGCCATTGCAGCCTCCGAAAATTGGAAAAAAATGGCAAAAAAAATTCAAAATTTCATCCCCAACCACCTATAAATACCTCCATCCGGTTTCACTCATTCCACACCCCTTTCATCTCATTTCTCTCCTCCACTCTCTCAAATCTTCTCCACCATGTCTGGTTGGACTCCAGATATGACCTCATTCACCGATCTCTTGCAGTCCGACGGGTCATCAGCCCCTCCCCTAGATGATATCTCTCCGACACATCGTCGCTCCAATGTTGGTTCTTCGCCGCTTCCCCGAGTATTATACCCCTCCGACACACCACCTCCGGGGCCATATGGTCCATACCCTCCACCTCCGGGACCATATGGTCCATACCCTCCACCTCCGTATCCATACCCCCTACCACCACTACAAGAAATATGTTGATACATGACCTTCAATTTTTGTCACTAGAAGGTCACGTAGGTTGATTCATGACCCCTTTTTGACCAAAAATGGAAAGTCACATACCGAGCGTCTTATTTGATCGTCAATGACTAATTGAATGGAATTGTCATAGACTCTATGAACCAATCAGAGGGGTCATAACCCTATGACCAACTGATTTGGTCATGTGATATCCTGCCATAGCCACGTCACATCCTACGTGGCCAATCCTACGTGCCAAATATTATGACCAAATGACTAGGTCATGGAAGAGATTCAGCCCAGTCCATACTGCTCCACCAAATGGGCCAGCCCAATGTTTTAGCCCAATAATTTTTTTCCCTTTAATTTGTTGTCAGGTTAAAAGGCTCATGTGAAATTTCGTGTGGGCCTAGGCCTTTTTCATCCATTTCGAATCTGGGACTTGGCCTATTTATGGTCCAATGTATTTCCTGGCTGTTGACTACTTTTGGTCCATTAAAATTCGTTTTTTTTTATAATTGAATACAGCCCACTAGTAGTTGGGCTGATGCCATGGGCTTTTTACTGTTAAGCCCAATTGCATATAGATAGGTCAAATTCAAATCCATACAAACAAATTTGAATTCCAGTAAATTTGAACTACAACTCATTCCAGAATGCAAATCCTCACAGAACTCATATTCAAGGCACATCATTCTCACAGAATTCATACATTCAAGGTTCACAACATTCCAAGTTCACATAACTCATACCACCAGGTTCATTCAAATCATCTAGAGCCATAACTCATTCAAGGCAAAACTGATACCACCAGGTACCAACGAAAAAAAGTAAAACAGAAAACAGAATGCTGCACTTCCACTTCCAAAAACTCTAGTATCTTCTATCTTGAACTCCACTTCTATCTTCCACTTCCTGTTATCTGACCTGAAAAAAGTAACAGAACAGAAACTTCAGAAAACCTGACAGAAAGTGCATTGAGCAATACAGAAAAGAACTGAAACTGGAATCATTTGAGCTATAGCTTCACAGCCAAACATAGAGCTTCACAGTTTAAAATCAGAACATGCATGATGCTCACAGGAGAAAGAACCCAGCAAACACACAGGGGAACTTACCATCAGAGAGCCTTGCTTCCAAACAACGCCATCATGTGAGCTAGTTGCGCATGAGTTTCATCCGTCTTTTGTTGTAGCAGAAGATGCTCCTTGTCACGTACAACTTGTGCAACTTCTGCTTCTTTGGTCCTCTTCTTCATTTCAGCTAGCTCTGCCCGCATTGCTTCATTTTGGATTTTCTCCCTCTCCAGCTTCTCCTCTAGCTCAATGACATGCGCAGCCACAGCAGGATCTGATTTACTGAACTTCCTCGATGAGCTTGATTGAAGACCAACATTCTTGAGGAATGTGCTTGAAGAGCATTTCTTGGTAAGCACATCAGCAACAACAGCGACATCAGACTTTTGTTGGCCTTCTTGTGCTGGATCATCCAACATAGTCTCCATGTCCTTCTGCAATTACAGATGCACAACACACATACACATATTAAAATTCTATTATAGCAAATTGGAGCTACCTTAGCAGGCAACACATCTGAAAATATCATATAACAGGCAACACATCTGAAAATATCATATAACAGGCAACAAATATACTACCATGTAACAAGCTAGAGAGAATTGCTGGGCACCAACCAAGATCACAAGCTTGCATGTAGAAGCATGGTGCAGAACTGTATTAACTATAATTGCTAAAAAAATCCATCTAAACCTATCAATATAATCTAATACAATCTGTTTTGAACACATGTAATAGATCATCTAACGTCAAGTATGCCTTAAACAATTCCTGGGAGAGACAATAAATAAGTTTTCATGGGGCACAAGTAACTTACTATAGCTGCCTGCACTTCCCGGGAAAAACCCTCTTTCTTGCTGTTATGTGTACCTTAAACAGGTCTACCGCAGTCAAGGTTTCGCCCTTGCGATCCTCCTTCTGAAACATTTTCCATCAAGACAGTAGGCAGACTATAAGCTTTGAAGGCAAAAGATTCTTAGGCCAATTGAAAAACATGAGTTTTCTTACAGTTTGATATATGTGGGCAGCGTAGCATCGAGAACATGTCCTTTGCTGAAACTTGACTTTACTTCTGTTTTTCTTGGCACTTTCACAGGTTTGCTACAATAGAAAAATGAGCAAAGTACAATCAAGAACAGCAGCAGATACATCACAGCATGCATTAACAAAACTCATAGCGCGTGAACATACATACCTTGTGTTTCGGGGTAGACCACAGTTCTACCAGCTTTTGCCATTCATTGTCTGACAAGCCTTCCACCGGGGACTTGGTGCTAACTTCATTAGCTGCCACGTCGTTGAAGAAATCCTTCTTGATCAAGTGGCGTCTATTCTTTGATACTTTCTTCAAGATGTCTTTGCAAGTCTTCTCAAGAGTCTCTTCAGTAGCGTCAATGTGAAAATTGGCCTACCAAAATAG
>JAPCYS010002162.1:0-49312 GCA_028641055.1 Alopecurus myosuroides | reverse complement strand
TGACGAAGGGATGGACCTTGGACCCTGCGAGTAAGGACACCCCGTCTTAGACCCAAGGCTAAAGCCCAAGGAGAAAGGCTCCTGGAGTATTCTGGAAAGCCCACTTGAAGCCTACCCGCAGTGCCTTGCGGGCTAAGTTAGGAAACATGTGACCGACATAAGGTTAGAGTTCGAGTCCTCTCCGGGTAGGGTTTGAGACCTGACCGCTTATATAAGGCCAGGAGAGCCACCGGGGAGAGGACCAAGCATTACCGCACCACCAAAGCCTTGAGCTCGAGATTGTACTCTCGACTTGGGCAATCATCTTTGTAACCGATCTAATCGATAATACAGATCGACAGAGGCAGGAGTAAGGGTTTTACCTCTACGAGGGCCCCGAACCTGGGTAAATTGTGCCCCCTGTCTAGCCGACGATCGTCACCAGCGCTCATGGGTTCTCCTATTCGAAACCCTATGGGTTCACCTGAGGGATTTGCCGAGTTACAGATTCGACAATTGGCGCCGTCTGTGGGAACGGCGGGCACTGGATCTCCGGCATCTTCGGCTTCATCATCCAACTCACGTTGGAGACCTTCGACTTCGGCTCCAACCAATCCTATTCGGATCGGATCTGTCGTGGTCACCCCTCACTCGCCGGAATCACGCCCGGTATTCAGCGACCTGGAGAAGAGCGTCACCTTGACTTTCGGAAGCTTGAAGTTCTACACGAACAAGGACGGGATCCTCCACTTCCCTGAAGAATCAGGATCTGAGTCAGAAGTCATCGACTCACGCCCTCATCTGGAGAAAAGTGCGAGTCCATCCGCTTCAACACCAGCGACTACCATACCCTCTCGACAGAGGAACCTTCCCAAATCCAGAAAGCTTTCCGAGCTACGCCTAGGACGCACGGGCCACGACTGGCTCAAGTCTGCATGGCAGGATCGGAACAACCCCCGGAAACAGAACAAAGCGCTGCAGAGCGTGCTGAGATCGGCGTCTCGCGGGACGCTTGGGACCGAGCCAAAGAAGCCTTGCGAACAAGCAAGACGCCGGTGGCAGGAGCGCCACACGAAGATATGGTCGCCTACCACTATCATATAGTGAGAGCGGCCACAGCTATCAAAGAAGCTCGGAGAGACCTGGCCCATCGGAAGAGATTGGCGGATGAATCGAGTCAACGCCGAGCCGAGCTGTCCAAAACACCTTCGGTTGGAACTCGACCCACAAGGAAGGGATACGCATCAAGAACAACATCCATGGACGCCGAGTCCCTAGGTGGGATCAGTAAGTCACTCGCGCCTTCCCTTATGCGGGTTGACGAGGACGGAAACGTCTACCCGCAAACTCCTGCTGCCGCCGTCCTGGCCGCAACAACCTACATGCAGATGAACCAGCCAGCGGAGAACGACCCTCGAGCGGAGCAGTACAAGCAGGTTCGGAAAGGATTGGGCATGGCGGCCTCAAGGCTCGCCTCCTACGACCGCGGGAAAGCTGCCGAACAGCAAGAGAAGGAAAAAGAAAAAGAGGCATCACGCAAGCACAGGAGCACTTCGCCTGGGAGAGACAAATCACCTCGCCGTGGTCGAGGAAAAGAAGCTCGGTGACGCGGTGATAGTCGAAGCAGGAGCGAAGGCAGCCTGAGAAATAAAAGCTCGCGACGTCATAGCAGCCGCTCACGGAAGCACAGCAAAGAGCCAAGGAAGGAAATTGATCGCGACCAGCCAGGATATAACGCGCGGTCAGATATCGCGCAAAATAAGGTGGACAAGGCAAGAGCTACAAGGAACCATGCGCGCTCCTCATCCAGTTCTTCGGATGACGAAACCTGCGGCGTGCTGTGTTTCGCCCGCAGCATCCGCGAGGCACCCCTACCCAGGAGATTCAAGCTCAACACAAATGTCACGAAATACGATGGTTCACTCGAACCTTCGTCGTGGCTAAACGACTACCTCACGGCAGTAAAATGACAACGTGGGAACAAGAACACGGCTATGCAGTACCTCAATCTACACTTGGTTGGCGCGGCACGTAGCTGGCTGGAGGCAAGGCCAAAATCCTGTTACACATCATGGGACGACCTGCACTACGATTTCTGCAAGAACTTCTAGGCCACTTACAAGAGACCAGCAACCATTGAAGAACTGCGAGCCTGCAAACAGAAGAGCGGCGAGTCCACCCGCGAATACATTCAGCGATGGACAACACTCAGGAACACCGCGGGAAATATCTCAGAAGAAGTAGCGGTTGAGGCCTTCGCAAAAGGCGCCCGACGAACTGCTTTCAGAGAAGAGCTGGGCCGAGCCGCACCCAAAACTATTGGGGAACTGATGATCATAGCCGATAAATGGGCTAATGGAGAAGACGCGGTGCGCAACGAGAGAACATCATCACCCGCGCCCGAGGAAGACCGCCATGGTCGAAAGAAAAGGAGGAAATACTACGATCACGACGATCGGGAAGAGATGGTAGCGGCAGAATTCACGCGAAACCGCGATCATGGACGACGCGGGAGTCGCGAGTGAAAACCAAAAGCAGAAGACAAAAGTCCCGAGGAGGACCTTAACGTGTACTGCTCGCTACATCTATTTACAGATAAGAGTACGGGCAAAACTAAGGCAACACACCTCCTCAAGGATTGCCGAAAGTTCATCGACATCCACGAGGCCTTCTCGAAGAAAAGCAGATCAACAGCTAATGAAAATTACCCGCCACTTCCAGGAGGAGAACATCAAGGATTCCAACCGCCAGTACCCCTACCTCCACCAGGAAATCCAAACATGGCGCTAGCCGCACTAAACGCGCCACCCGCACCAAACGCAGGAGCTAACGCGTACCCGAACCCGGCTGGACAGTTAGGGATGATACAAAAATTCTGCCCATCGCGCAGAGCTCAGAAGACAAACACGCGGCAACTGTGCATGGCTGTGCAAACCCCGCCAACAAGGCCCGAGTACCTGAAGATGGCGGACCAATCGATCACCTTCTCGATGGAAGACCACCCGCCACGAGTCTATCGACCAGGACACGCTGCCTTGGTAATCCAAGCACAAATTGGTAATTACGAACTGGCTCGCGTATTTATGGACGGATGCAGCGGCATCAACATTGTCTACGCGGATACGCTCCGCCGGATGAACAGGAACCTGGACGGACTTAAGGAATCAGAAACATCCTTCCACGGGATAGTTCCAGGAAAAGCGATCCGTCCACTCGGAACAATCAACCTAGAGGTTGTGTTGGGCAATCGACGCAACTACAGAAGAGAATTCCTCGACTTCGAAGTAGTCGACTGGCCCTCAAAGTACCACGCCATTCTTGGTCGAACAGCGTTCGCCAGATTCATGGCGGTACCACATTACGCGTACCTGAAGCTCAAGCTACCCGGAGAATATTGTGTAATCACCATCGACGGAGATTTACAGAAGTCCAACAAGTGCGCCATCGAGTTCAACGAGATCGCAAAGTCTTTCGGGATGCAAGAAGAACTGGAGGAGATAGCAAAGACCACGGACCACTCCGTGATGCCCCTCACAAAGAAGAACGCACCAGAATTGGAATTCAGCGCCAACAGCGACACTCGAAAACATCAGGTGCACCCGACAGATTCTGCAAAGACGGCGATGGTTTCAACTACCCTCTCGTCAGCATAGGAAAGCGCGCTCGTCGAACTCCTCCGTGAGTACTGGTAAATTTTCGCCTGTCAGCCCTAAGATATGCCAGGAATACCCAGGGAGTTCGCCGAGCACTCACTCGAAGTCTTCAAATATGCAAAACCCATCAAGCAGACCACTCGACGGTTCTCAGAACCCAAGTAGAAAGCGCTTGGAGAAGAAGTAAACAGATTGCTAGCAGCAAAATTCATCAGAGAGATCAAGATATCCACTTGGCTAGCAAACCCAGTGCTGGTCCCGAAGAAGAACACTAACATCCTTCGAGTGTGCATCGACTACACGTCGTTGAATAAGCACTGCCCCAAGAATAACTTTCCCCTCCCACGAATCGACCAGATCGTGGACTCCACAGCGGGCTGTCAACGCCTCTCCTTCCTGGACGCCTACTCGGGATATAACCAGATCCGGATGAAGCAGGAAGACGAGGAGAAGACATCATTCATCACACCCCATGGGGTGTACTGCTACACTACAATGCCCTTCGGGCTCAAAAACGCAGGTCGAACATATCAGCGCTGCATGCAAAAATGCCTCGCCAAGCTCATTGGCAAGAACGTACAAGTATACGTTGACGACATCGTCATCAAGATTCGAGTAGAGGATACACTCCTCGAGGACGTTAGAGAAACATTTGACGCTCTAAACGCATACAGGCTTAAGCTCAACCCGACAAAATGTGTCTTCGGCGTCCCAGCAGGACAACTTCTCGGGTACCTGGTATCCGCCAGAGGCATTGAAGCCAACCCAGAGAAGATACAAGCAATCTTGACAATGAAGGAGCCAACCAATCTACGCGGAGTCCAACAGCTCGCAGGGCGACTAGCCGCCTTGAGAAGATTTATCAAACGATTGGGTGAGCAGGCGTTACCCTTCTATAAATTGCTGAAGAAGACGGACAAGTTCGAATGGACACCAGAAGCTAAGCAAGCATTCGCAGACCTGAAGCGATCCCTGCAGAGCAGGCACATTCTGGCAACACCACAAGAGAGGGAGCCACTATACCTATACCTGGCCGCAACAAACCAGGTCATCAGCACGGCCATCGTGGTCGAACGACCTGAGGAAGGCAAGGCATATGGAGTTCAAAGACCAATCTACTACATCAGCGAGGTGCTATCTCCGTGCAAACAACGATATCCTCACTACCAGAAGCTTGCATATGGAGTCGTTCTCACAGCTCGAAAACTCAAGCACTACTTCCAGGAACATACCATAACGGTGGTTAATGATGCATCACTTGGCACAATCATGAACAACCCAATGGAATCCGGAAGAATAGCCAAATGGAGTATCGAGCTGGGCGCTTGGGACATGATCTATGCAGGGCACAATTCAATAAAATCCCAGGTACTCGTGGAATTTCTAAGCGAGTGGACAGAACTACAAACGCCCGGGCCGCCGGAATACACGAGTAACTGGATCATGTACTTCGATGGATCCAAGAGAAACGAAGGAGCAGGAGCTGGGATCGTCCTAATATCACCCAGAGGAGACAAGCTGCAGTACGTCCTACGACTGGATTTTCCACCTGATGATCCAACATCAAATAATGACGCAGAATACGAGGCCCTGTTGCATGGGATGAAGATGGCAGTCGCGTGTGGAGCCACCCGATTGATGATCTACGGCGATTCCAATCTCATCATGCAACAAACAATGAAGAAGTGCGACGCTATCGCTGAGAACATGGTTGCCTATCGTGACATGTACAACCTGCTCGAAGGAAGTTTCAAAGGGTGCGAGCTGAAGCACATTGCGATGTCCAGCAATGAAGAAGCAGACAGGCTGGCAAACATGGGTTCCACAGACACACCCATACCACCAGGGATATATTTCGAGCGAATGACTAGGCGATCAGTCAAAGTCAAGAAAACTATAGAAGCACCCGTAGCATTGGAAACAGAGGTCAGCCCGCAGATCGCTATTATCGAGCTCATTCATAATATTTCGCGACAAGTTTTTCTGGTCGAGACAGTCTGGACGTAGAAATACCTCGACTACTTCTCCGCCAAACAGCTCCCAGCAAATCCTCGCGAGGCCAGACAAATAATCAGGCGCAGCAAATCCTTTCGGGTACTCAATGGCGAGTTGTACAAACAAAGCATCTCAGGCATACTGCAACGATGCATAGCACCCGAAGATGGCAAGGAATTACTGCGGGACATCCACCAAGGGGACTGTGGACATCATGCTAGCTGGAAAGCAATCATGGGAAAAGCCTTCCGAGCGGGATTCTACTGGCTTACAGCAGCCAGTGATGCAAAGGAACTGGTGGACAGGTGCAACGCTTGCCAGCGCTTCGCACCAAAACCGCACGCACCCGCCAGGGAACTACATATGATACCAATCGCCTGGCCCTTTGCACAATGGGGGCTGGACATGGTAGAACCATTACGCAAGTCCACGCCAGGCGGATACACACACTTGCTAGTCGCAGTCGACAAATTTACCAAGTGGATCGAAGCAATGCCAGTAACCTCGGCTAGCGCCCAATGCGCCGTCAAATTACTCAACTCCATCGTATGCAGGTTTGGAGTACCACATGACATCATTACTGACAATGGTAGCAACTTCACGGCAAAAGAAACACAACAGTTCTGCGAAGAAAAGGGCATCATCTTCAAATTTGCTTCAGTTGCCCATCCGCAAACCAACAGCCAAGTCGAAAGATCCGACGGATTAGTTTCGGCTGGCATCAAGAAACGTCTACTCGATCGCCTACACCCAGCAGCGGGACACTGGGAAGAAGAGCTATCCTCCGTGCTATGGAGCCTCCGCACAACTCCTAATCGATCCACAAACTACACACCATTTTTCATGGTATACGGGGCCGAAGCAGTCCTTCGCGAGGACGTTAGGTTCAGCGCCCCACGGGTTGTTGCTTACAGCGAAGAAACCTCCAACAGGGCACTCGCGGATGATATGGACGCACTCGATGAAATGCGTGACATTGCACTCGCAAGATCCGCATTATACCAGCAGTCGTTGCGAAACTATAACAGTCGCCGCATACGCCACAGGGCCTTCGCAGCGGGAGATCTGGTGCTACGGCTCAAGCAGAAGGAAGGACACAAACTCGAGCCACCATGGGAAGGACCCTTCATAATACATGAAGCTATCCCAGATGGTGCCTATCGACTGAAGAATCCGGCGACTGGAGGCATCTATTCCAACCCTTGGAATGTTGCACAACTCCGAAAGTTTTATCCTTAGATTTGTTTTCTACTCATCATAATAAGGCTATATTAGTCATTTTGTAGCTCGAAAGAAAAACACATGACTTCTCAGTCATTGCAATAAAATACATGGTTTCTCAACCATAGATACTCGAGTTCTCCATCCTTCTATACCTAATAATAAAGGCATTAAGGTTTCTGCCAAAATTTTCGTCCAACATAAAATGACCGTTTTGCCCTCCCACCAAATCGTATATTACTGCATTGCCACCAGTAAGTCTTAAAAAAAATTGTTCGCACACACCTTCCCTACTCCCGCACGCACGCCTCCCGCTTCACCCGCGCCGCGCCAAACCCAAGGGGCAACCTAAGCCATCGGGATCTGACCTGCGCTGACTCCGGCAAGAGGTCTGACGCCCTGCCGTCCTCTGTCCTTCCGCACCCACCACCGTTTGGGTGTTGGCGCTTCGCCCTGTCGACTTCCCCGCGCCTCCTCCCATATCCGAATCTCTCCCAAGCGTCATTTGAGACGAAGTCAGGGAGCAGGACACGGCGGGGGACAGGTGCAGCTCGAGCTATTGGAAAAGTGCCCTGAAGCCTGCAAGGCAAGGTGGACCAGGCAAACCACTATCGTGCATTAGGCCATCGCCGACGCGAAAGCCGAGCTCCCTCGCGTTGCCCCGCCACTCTTTCCCTGCCACGCCCTTCAGGACCGGCAGGTAGTGGTGCCTCACCGGTGGCACGCGCCGCTTGGCCTCCACGGCGGACGGCCGCACATGCTCTTCCGCTCTTGCATGAATCAACCATTCATCGGTTCTACAACCGTGTGGCAAGCTACAGGGGGCTGCTTCGTGGTGCTTGCCCTTTGCGGCTTTGCCTGTACTGCCTTGCCGCGACAGTTAATGCACGATTGCAGAGCACCAGTGAACGCAACATGACATGCTCTGATAGTTACTATCACCTATCAGTTGGGTATTCCCCTCCCCAACGACTCCAACCACAACGGCTTAATGGCCGTGTTAGGGCCACTGCCCGCTGGTAGCTACTGTTGATGCGTAGTGTTGGCCCAGAGAGCCGTCGAGCTGATGCCAACCGCTGTGCCTGTGCATCCTGCTTTCTCCATTGTGTATATATAAAGCATGTATTTCAGACGAACTTAAGTTTGTGTGCATAATCTGTATGCACCTCTGCTGCGAGTCTGTGACACAAACTCTGTCAGGACAAACAACGCGGCCGATGTTCTGTATGAAATCTGCTTTGCCTGTTCCGCAAAGCTATAAAATGGATGGAGGCGAGTCCCTCAGACAAAAATATCCAATTCAATTGCCGAGTTTCGGTGCTCGAATTTTTGCGTCCTCCGCCCGTTTTGAAGTTCATACAAGAGCCACACAAATGACCCCGATAGGATTACAATATCGAAGTACTACTATTAAAGCTCGATTTTTCCTAGAGATTTTATTACCATCGATTCTTCCAGCGAACATTGTGTGAGGCCGGAACTCAGCCTGTTCAGATCTCTCCCTGCAAGCCTGCTTAGTCCAGGAAGATGCAGAGCTAACGGCGCCAACGGCTTTTCCGGCAATGGCATGGACACGAGCGTCGGCATGATCGGCGGCCCGGCGCTCCCCGTGCAGTGGTTGTGGTCTCCCCACGATCCCCGCAACGGATGCGTCGAAGGTGCGCCCTCCACAGGAAGGCTCTCTGCGCCACCCGGTCCTCAACGGGGAGAAAGTCCGGCGCAACCCCTGGCCAGGCTCTCCCCGTGCACGAGCTATGATCTTTCCTCGATCACTGCTGCGGATGCTTCGGGTGCAGCCCCTGGCTGTCGTCAGCAGCCTCGACAGCTTCCTTCGCGCTGGTTCCTGTCCGGTGGCAGTCCGACGCGCTCAGACGTGGCTGTTCACCCGCGCGCCTCATATGTGACCACTGGCGATCGGCAGGAGATTAAATGTTTAAGAATTGCATAGTTCATCTGTCTCTGTCATGATGTTCAGATGATGAACATATGAAAATTTAGACACACTGCTTCACCCTCCTATGAACTTCTTTATTGCCGACTCTAAACTTCCCTATCACGCGGGTTCCACTCCCATCATCGCATCTCATGGAGGACAGCGTGAGGGAACCTCTTGATCCGGGACCATTACAGGCAGTGGCGTAGTGTAAGCAAATGCTGACGCCTTATGCTCATGGACATGTCTTTAGCTTTCCTTCTACCCATGGTCCACGGTCATATCACAAGCATCAAACAGTTGGTGAAGGTCAATAGGAAGCTTATGTCATTGGATGATCGTTCTTATGAATCTATGATGCGTGACGCTTCTACACACTTTGGACTTTTCTAATACCATCGTCTGATTCTACCCCTTGTGCGCTGCAGACTGATGTGTAGGACGTTGAAAATATTTAGTATTGCTGCTATTTCCTGAGAACAAAAGGATTGGTCATTGATGAGTCACTTTAGTTGCATTTTCACCTCACTCCTGTAAAACATGTGTATCTCATGAGCAGGTACTGCATAACCAGGACTTGCACAATTTGGATAACACGGACTTTGATTATTCCAAGTTATTGATTTATGTAAAATTGGGTTAGGAATCTACATGTCTCCATGGGGCGAAAGAGATCGTCGACAACATCTAGGTCAGGTGTTCCCTGCTTTTATAACTGATGTTTAGTACTATCGGTTAATACATTACATGGTTGATTATTTGAGGAATATCTCAGAAACCAAAAGTGTGATTTTTTACTCCCGGTGCAACGCACGGGCATGTTTTGCCAGTACATGCTAAAAGCAACATGTATACACCCCACAAACACACGGAGGCTACACCTAGCACAACATCACAGGAAGAAATTTATATACAAGGTAAACAGCTTACAACAGTTTTTTTACAAACTACACAGCGAAACAGGATACATACATCCTACAATTACACATGGCGATGAGCATTCTCAGCCGCCAAAACCCGATCTACCGCAGCAGAGGTCAATCGAATAATTTCTTCTGCCGCGGGTCGAACATCCCTATAATGAGGAGAAAGGTCGACGGTTGGACCATCAGGAAGTCTAGAAACGGAGTTGAAATTCACCTCAGGATGCCACAACCGGACGAAAGAGAGGGCCACTACCGAGCCGCAAATCATCTGATTGCGAACACATTCGCGAATTTCTTCTTCTCGCCCGAACACCCTGAGAAGATGGCTCCAATCCTCAGGACCCCTCTCCAACGGATAAAAAGCAGCGTTCATTGCAATAAACACCTCGTGAAAGGAACTCACGAGTAACTTCTCCTGGATGACTCGGAACTTCAAGGTAGCCAGCACAAAGCCTCGACTACGATAGGACCAAAAGTTACTCGCATGGGGCTTTGAGCTGTTGATGCATGTAAAATGCATAGATGAATTTTGCATATTTTCACATGGTTTTCTATTACATATTGCATCATATAAGGGTATAATTCAATGTTTTATAGTATTTTGGGGTTAAATTACAAAGTCCCCCCAACTTTTATGGAATTAACCCTGCCTGTCAGAAACCCCGTTTTCTATATTTTTGACGTTTCAGGGGGCAAACTTCCGCGAAATCACCTGAAAATCTGCGGGGGTCATGTTTTTGGAAGGAGAAGACTTGCGGGCGAAGGATCCACGAGAATTGGGCAAGGAGGACAAAAAGAGGACCCTCCACGTGGCCAGATTCCTTGGCCGCGTGAGAAGCCCCCTTTTGGCCCCTGTGGCCCCAATTCCTTCCATCTTCGACTTACCGACTCCGTCTTGACCTAAAACCGACTATAAAAAGGGTCCCCCGTACCCTTACGGAGGAGAGCGCGGCCGAAACACCGAAACACCAAAACAGAGACCTGGAGTTCCAGATTGGAGGGAGAAAACTCCGGCGGGGCGCCGCCGGTGTGATCTCCTACCCCTCCAACGTCATCTCCATCGACATCTCCATGAAGAGGGAGTAGTCCACCCCAGGGCTATGGGTTTGTGGAAGTAGCACTTGTATCTCTCTCTCTATGTGCTTCACTAATTAGATCCGTATGAGCTGCCTCACATGATTACGAGCACCGTTGTAATTCCTATGTGGTGGATCTTTTCTGTAACACCCGGGGGATTTCCCCCAAATAGATTTTAGTTGTTGTTTCTTTTCTTTTTTGCATGGCATTGCATCACATGCATCATTTGCACCTTGTTTGCAAACCAATTCAAACACAAAACAAAAAAATTCAAATCAATTTAAAATTTTCAAACAATGCACTCGCTTCAAACTCAAATTGTTTTCAACCAAATTGTTTTCGAATTAATGCTTGGTTAAATAAATCACCTTTTATTAAAACCCTAAATTGAGTTTCAATTTCGAATTCAAACAACAAATAACTATTTGAAATTTTGAAAACCAAACTTGGTGCACTTGGGAATTTGAAGTGGTTCATCTATTTAAAATTAAGTTCATGTTTTCAACCATCAAAATCCTTTTCTTTCCTACCTTTTCTATTTCAAAGAAAAAAAACAAAAAAAAAACAAAGGGGGAGGCAGACCAGCCCAAAAAGGGCCAGCCCACCTACCACCCCTTTTCCCATAGCCCAGCGGCGCAACCCTGCTTCTTCTTCGTACGGACAGACCATGAGGAGGACGTCACCCTCCACCACCGATCCCCCACCTGCTCCCTCCTCCCCTCCTCTACAAAGCCACCTCCTTTCTCCTCCCTAACCCTAGCCGCCTCCTTCTTCTCCCTTCACCGCCGCCACCCCTTCTCCCTTCTTCTTATGCCCCAAATTCTTTTGCCTCTGAATCTTCTGAACCTGAACCGAGCCCCTCCATGGCCGCCACTTTGGGAGCATGGCGCCACCCCCACGGGCCTCGTCAAGCCTCCGATTCCGCGGGAATGGAACCTCGAGGGTGCGGGCTACGTTTTTGCTGAAGACGGCGCGGCCGGAGACGGACTGCAGCGACGGTGCCGTCGAGCCCTTCTTCCCCGGCGAGCTGCTGTACCTGAGGCCGTCTCCGTCAGGTCCGGGGTGTCCTCGTCGAGCCCGGCCCCTCCGCGAACCCCGGTGAGCACGCCTGGCCCCCTAGGTTCCTCCTCCCCCTCCTCGTTTCCCCTCGCTCTGCTCCCGGCCGTCGAGCCCCGCTGCAGGTCGCCGCCGTTCGTGTTTTTGCCGTCCGTTGTTTGCAGGAAACAACCGCACACTTTCAGATTCGTCAGGGAAATCTCGCTTAGGGACACTTCAAAAACACACGGACCTCAGATCCATCACACGAGCGCACAGAAGCCCATTGGCTTGGCGCCCTGTCCCGCACCCTGGAGGCCCCGAGTTCGAATCCCCCCCAGGCGCAAAGCCACCCCTTTTTCCTCTATTTTTCTTTTATTTCCCGAATCCAGAAAAACAGATCTGAGCCTTTATTTGTAAAATCCATAACAAATTGAAAAATGCTCCAATTTCAATGATTCAAGTTTCTGTGGATTCAGAATCTTGTGCGCTTTCTATTAGTCACAAAGTTGCAACATGTTTCTGTAATAAATTTTGCACTAAATAATTAAATACAGAAAATGCAATAAAAATTGGAAACTTTGGGAATTCATAACTTGAGTTATGTTCATCCAAATTGAGCAAACTTGAGCTCTAAAAATTTGTCTTAACAAACTCTACACAGTGGTATTTTATTTGGTCACAATTGAATTAAATTTGAACATGTTTCCCTCTGTTTACTAAAAAGGGCAGAATAAAATACTTATGAAGAATTGCATAATAAATTCAATAATAACCCAAAAATTATGTTTAATAGCTCAAATTGTTCATTGAAACATTTTATACATGTTTTCAATCTTTTCAACACAATTTGTTTACTTTTTTTCCTAATTAAAATTGGTGCAATAATTCAATACTTTAATTACACCTTTTAAATTGCAAAATTAATAACTTGGGCAATTCAAATCCAATTCCAACATGTAAAATATGTTTTCCATGCAAAATTGAATAAGCTTTCCAAATATAAACTTTGTTTTCTATTTTGAATAAATTAAATTTCTGAAAACAACTACTTCTTAATTAATGCATTTAAAATTGCCAATTTAATAACTTGCTCATCTAAAATCCAAATTCAACAAATGAGATATGTATTCCATCTAAAATTGTGTGTTCTTCCCAAATATAAATTTTGTTATCTGTTTTGAACATTTAAAATTGGTGAAAACAACAAATGTTTGTTTAACTCATTTAAACTGCCAAAGTTCATAACTTAATAAATAAAATTCCAAACTTGGTAAACAACATATCAAATTGAAGCTATTGTTGTTTTCTTATTGTTTTCATCATCCATGCATCATTCTAACCAACTTTCACATGATGGTTATTTGTAGATCATTTAATTCAACATCAATTCATGGGCTTTTCCATATGCAATCCAAATTGCATATGGGCCCATTTAAATATGTTTACCATGTCAACTAGTTTATCTTTGATGCATCCTTAAACTTGTCATGCATCCATATATTGATCATGCTGGATCTTTTGCCGTAGAAGTAATTATTGCATCCGTGTTTGTTCTAGTTCGTTGCTTCTTCACGGATAGGACATTGAGATGATGTGAGCAACGACAAGTTCTTCGGATGTACCTCTACTTGCTGGATTCCAGGCAAGTATACTCACTTGCTGCCTATGGCTGCCTTTCATCACTTGTTACCGATTCTTTTCGTTGTTCTTATGCTAGCCTTAAGATTCGATGCTTGTGTCTCGATCCTATCATATGTTTACCTGCAGCCATGATATAGCCTTCCTCCCACTTCCTGTTAACTGTTGTTTGTTTACCTTGTTGGCCCTCGCGTCGTAGTTGCATGCTTAGTGCTGTTTGCGCTCAAGTCTTGATGTCCGTCTTATCACCTGTTTAGTTTGATAGTTGGGTTTCAACTTAATCAACAACATGTTAATGTTTTGGGTAATAATAATTTGATGATAAGGCACCGGCAGGAGGCCCGGCGTGGTTTTGAGGCCTGCTAGTGTCGACCTTAATTAGGAAAAAGGTCTTGTCCTCCGATCCATGATGAGCGCGCTAACCGCATGTGGGAAGCGAGTATGGGCGCCCCCCGCAACTTTGATTCGATTCGCATCTCGTCCAAATCGCCTCATTTAGTTCGGGTTTTCCATTTGCCGCATGCATATGCAGGTGCGAACCCTTGGCGCCAGGGTGGAACTTTTGTAGTCGGCATTTAGGGAGACACGTTCTTAGAGTGCTATGAGGGTCCCCTTTTCTTCATGGGGCTTGATTAGCCGTGCGCTCAATTGCACGAGGTTCTTTGGTCTTGATGCGAAGAAGAGTTGGGTTGTGTTGAGTGGCCTGCTTGGTGGGTTTGCTCCCCGCCTGGCGGGTTATTCTTACGTGTACGACCAAATTGGTGCATCCCTGCAGGGTTAAATCTTCTCGAGAAGCCGTGTTGTCCGCGGTTATGGATGACTTGGTGAAAGTGCTAGCTAACAAGTACTCAGACAACTTACACCTAATGATAATAACTTGACTAGTAATATAGTATTACGTTCACCATATAAATGAATGTCACCTTAATCAACCGTGTGAGTTTCCTTGGGTTGCTTCCTTAGTAGGGGGTAACATTGGATGGGTATTGTTTGGTGAGTAGTTATAGTGGGTTCCGATACGCTATCTTATCCCTTTCTTTTAGCCGGATGTTGTAGCGCGTGTCTTTAGTTGTTAGTGCAGCCCGCTGCCGCTTCTTTGCAATAATCCCTTCCTTTCGTTGAACCCAAAGTATTTGTATCTTGTGATGATTGGCTACGCTGGTATCTTGTGAGTATGGTTTATCCACTTGCCAGCACTTAACCGTACTGACCCACGAATCCATTTCGTGGCTGCATATTCCTCATTGCAGTCAACAGGTTTGAAGTCTGACGACGTTAGCTTGGGAATCCCTCTAGCTTGGCTTGGGCAGGGATTGGACGCCATCGGTTATCTTCAGGACTCTTAGTCCAATTTGTATCTTGTCCGTAGCCGGACACTATGTTGTTTCTTCCGCTGTTATTTGGATCTTTCTATTGTATCAGTTGTATTCTTGACTCGTTCGAGTCGTCTTGTATATATCTTTTCTGTTGTTGTTGCGGAATATTCGTGAATTGTTGTAATGTTATCACAAGTGGCAACCTGGAATCGGTTATTATGTGGATTTTGGCGGAAATGCTGAAATCTGCATAGTGCCCGATCCCGGGGCGTCACAAATGGTATCAGAGCCAGGTTCCGATTCCCAAAGTTGTCTCGATACGAATGGTTATCGAAGCAACGGGTCCGCAAAGCCTGTAGGATAACCTCGCTAACGGTCGTTGTTTCTAGAGTGTCAAAAACTATTTGTGCAAAACCTGTTTTGGAAACATCTCAATAGGATTCTTGTTTTCTCCTTATCCCTATTCTATTTCTCCTTCTACCTCATTTGTTTTGGAGTCTCTTCCTTATCTATCTCAAATTTTTTCCTACGTGGGGACGTTTTCTGAGCCTTTAACCTAATAGGTTCGATCATCGGAAGATTCCTGGTGGAAGAACATCGTCATCAGCCCGAGCAAGATTCCCTTGTTAGTGGTGTCGAGAAGTTTTGTTAGTGGTGTCGAGGAGATCAACTGGAGGCATGAAGAATCGATAGTCGAACTTCTTTCCCCTCCCGGGTTAGTGGGTGGATTGCGAGGGCGCAATCCCTTGTTAGTGGTGTCGTCTGTAACACCTGGGGGATTTCCCCCAATTAGATTTTGGTTGTTGTTTCTTTTCTTTTTGCATGGCATTGCATCACATGCATCATTTGCACCTTGTTTGCAAACCAATTCAAACACAAAACAAAAAAATTGAAATCAATTTAAAATTTTCAAACAATGCACTTGCTTCAAACTCAAATTGTTTTCAACCAAATTGTTTTCGAATTAATGCTTGGTTAAATAAATCACCTTTTATTAAAACCCTAAATTGAGTTTCAAATTCGAATTCAAACAACAAATAACTATTTGAAATTTTGAAAACCAAACTTGGTGCACTTGGGCATTTGAAGTGGTTCATCTATTTAAAATTAAGTTCATGTTTTCAACCATCAAAATCCTTTTCTTTCCTACCTTTTCTATTTCAAAGAAAAAAAATAAAAAAAATAAACGAATTCACTACAGAGTATAGCAATAACGAATTCACTACGCAACTTTTGAGGAATTATCAGACGAACAACGTCAATACTATGAAATAATCAATAAGAAGCGCCGTGGCGAATTTAAGGTGCTTGAGAAGAAACTCATGGAGAAGTGTGAAGAGGAATGCATGCAGGTGTTTCTTGCAAATCTCCAGAAGGACCGTCAAGAAAATATTAATTCGATTGGAGAAATCAAGTTACATACTCCATGCAACGATCAATATGAACCCTCTGCTAAACCAAGAGAAGAAGAAGCTTTTGAATTGATAGAATCCATAAACAAAGTAAAAATAATTCGGAAAGTATGGTTATTGGAAAATCTAAATAAAAAAAATACATGTGCTGAATCTATTGAATTGAGAGAAGAAAACATCAATGATGAAAAGCATGACAATCCTGGTTTTTTTTTTCTAGAAGTACGAGAGCTTATATGCTACGCTATGATTTTCGTGCCAAAGAGATTAAAATGAACGTCAAGTACAAGAAATTATATCCGAACAAAATTTAGTTCACATCTAGTTGCTATTGCGCTCGGCTCCAATCTGCTTTCATTGTTCAAATCAAGCTGCTGGTGCTCTCGCCTCCGCTCCACCGACCTACTTTCTTCAAATAAATATGTTGATGCTCCAGAGAGAGATGTGATGGAGGCGGTAGGACAGAACTTTTGATGGAGAGATTCTATCAGAAGGGTGTTTCAACACGCTTATAAATTATCTGATTTTACTTTTAGTTGCTTTCAATTACCATCATATATGGTTTGATTTTGCACAAACAAACAAATATTGTGTTGAAAAGGTAATTTACTATAAATCGATTTTTTCTTTGAGCATCTGAAGAGAAGAAGATATTGGACATTGCAATAAGATGTCCCTTTTGTCGATCTATGAGATGCTGATAGGATGCATGATGTTGTACAAATTTGATGTATACATTTTGCATTTGTTGTATCGTTCTAACACTAGTAGAAAAACACCTAATGGAACGGGTCAAGCCGGACAGTGGTGGAATTTCTTCTGAAAGATCTCGTCTCAATCTTCTCCTTTCCTTAATGCACTCAGGGTGTATAGGATGTTTGGGATGATTTGATTCTAAAGGTGAAAGTGCACAAACTCTGCAGAGTCAACAAACTAAGATCTTAGCCGTGTCCCCGGTCATGGATCTTCATAATAAATTCACAAGTTCTTTGCTTCCGGTCATATGACTAGTGCATCCACTATCAATTATCCATTTAGACCCATCGGAAGCATAATCCCGCAAGAGATCATTGACTAGAGTTAGGACCCGAGGAGTATAGTCAATGAAACCTTAAATAGGACCAACATATTTAGCTTGCACAACACCATAATAATCAACATATAAGAAATGGTGTGGATTGTTAGTTCTCGCGGAAATGCTACGAGTAGTGTTGTCCCTCATGATACCACCTCTCGAAGCAACATTGTTGGCTTGTGCGGGAATGCTACGAGTAGTGTTGTCCCTAATGACAATACCACCCGAAGCACCATTGTTGGCCTTCTTCTTCTTCTTCTTCTTCTTCTTCTTCTTCTTCTTCTTATGTTGATGTTGATAGATCCTTTGATGTGAGTACTGTATCGGCTAGCCCTAGTTATCACCGTGTTCAAAAGTCCGATGCAAAATAATCTTCATGATTCAACTAATTTTAGCAAGTTGCAACATGTATATTCGAATTCTCATGCACCAGCAACCCTAGAAATCCATATGCCGATGAACAATATAATGTGTTCAGTTAATCGAGATGAAATACCTAATGTTAGAAACTTCAATTCCATGCAAGAGAGTGTTTCACCTTTTTATGCATCAACAAGAAACACACAATATGTTGGTTTACCTTCATGTATACCGATGGTTAGGGAAATTGGATATGCTACTAATAGATATTTGGCCAATTACCCTCAACCAACATATGCTACACCTTATGTTAATAATGTTTCATCTTCATGTGCAATCAGTGAGATTCATAATTCAGCTGCACGCTTTCATAGTGGCCATGGATGAATAAGTGACAATTTAACAAGATCTCATGTGCCTTCATCTACTACTTCCGCATATGGGCTAGATGGTTGGAAGGAAAAACTTACAGCTTACTTAAAAAATCTCAATGCTCTTCACCTGGAACTTGAAGAGAAGCCCCACAATCCTACTATATTACAAGCTTATGAGGCGTATAAGAAGAGCCGTGAAGAGGAGAGTGAACGATATAAGATAAATTTTGATCCTTCATATATGGTTTGATTTTGCACAAATAAACAAATATTGTGTTGAAAAGGTAATTTACTATAAATCGATTTTTTTTCTTTGAGCATCTGAAGAGAAGAAGATATTGGACATTGCAATAAGATGTCCCTTTTGTCGATCTATGAGATGCTATTTATCTTGGCTGGTTTTCTTCTAATGATATCCCAAGTTTGAGTCTTTGAGACCAACATTCATACATCACAGATTTCAAATACAATTTCAAAGATTCACAGAGGTCACTGAAAAATTCTTCCAAGATAAAAATAATATTCAGTTTCATACATGTATCAGAAGATTCATCCAAGATTCCATGAGGGGCTGGCGCGTGGAGTGCGTCCTGTCCCTCCGCTGGACCTACTCGATTCAGTTTTTTTTCTAGGCCAAGTGCGCGCGATCAAAGAATCGAATTTCCAAACTATAGCCACCCTCATGAATCACCGCGAATCAGTAACACCACGTGTTCTACTACGTACTACTAGGAGGATGGCATACGTATTAACTAGAAAGGAATAAACAAATCACCGGCAAACTGAAAGTCACATCTCATCGATAGAAACAAAGCTAACCCATACCATATCCATCCGGAGAAGAGAAAGAAGAAGAGCTCGGCCAGGATTGCGCGCGCCTCGCCAATTCGCTCAAGTCGCGTCAAGTCACACGCGCAACCGCGCGCGGCTCCCGCGATGGTGTCCTTGGATTTATAGTGTGAGCCTGGAGGCAAGAAGAGGGGCTCATCCGGTTCGAAAATTTCGAGGGAAACATGCGGGAAAGAAAATATAATTTCGATCCCCCTTCATTGCGGCCGCTGGGATGCAGCATCACACACGGATCTCTGACCTGGAGGCAGCGTGCCCTTAATTTGCGTATGTCTCTAGCTACGTATTACTATTAGGGAGCGAAAAAGATTCCTAATCAAACCCAACAAAAATCCCGGCTAACAATATATAATATTGTCCGGATTGGTAGGGATTTACATGCATAAACCAATCCCGTAAATCGTGCATGTCCTTTGTTTCTTCATATCAAGAGATCTATCTCTCTATCTCTATATATATCCGGATAACACTCCCGGGATGAAACTTTCAACGAGCATCCTTACACATCATCATCCATAGGCCATGGATGTAATCCATTACAGCCATGATCCACGGATGAAGCGAGCCATCTCCGGCTGCGACCAAAACCTCCTCATTCTTGCTGGCCGCGACAACAAACTCGTACAACACCTCCATCGCGCTTCACAGAACCATCTACGGAACATAGGCCAAAACATTTCACCTTAATAACAGAACCGAACCTGAGCACGTCTGGCAGCTAGCTTGGACACAATCACACAACCATCTACCGAAATTCCGGGAAACAAACTCCTGAGCATGCCCTCAAAGACTAAGAATAAGATCAAAGGCCGCTACATACCAGCGATGCTCAATTAACAGGAGCGCTTGAAACATCAAATATATATATAATTCATGATGATATAAAAGGCACAAACACTCCTGGGACATCAAATATACACAAGATTTCAACTCAGCTCGACAAGCAAGTTTCACTAAACTCAAACGCAACAATTACAACTTATGATCTCGACTAAAAGGATTGAGGCAACTCAGCTCGACAAGCAAGTTTCACTAAACTCAAATGCAACAATTACAACTTATGATCTCGACTAAAAGGATTGAGACAACTCAGCTTGACAAGCAAGTTTCACTAAACTCAAATGCAACAATTACAACTTATGATCTCGACTAAAAGGATTGAGGCAACTCTGACTCAACACAACATTACAGAAACATAATCACTACTACTGCAGTATATATAATAAGCCTCAACCAGCCACCTCACCCTCCCTTGCACAAGACACCAGTGCGGATAATAACGAAAGAAAGAGGCATCATTAACATGAAGCTGAATTGGATATATCCAGCACATCTCGGAAATCTTTACTATTGTCTACCGAATCGTCCACATCAGAGTAGCATCGTGTCACATCTAGATTCGCCAGGCACGTGCATGTGTTCCACTCTGGAAATAAGCAGCCGGACGGATCAGGCTACCTCCAGCACCACTTCCCCCTTGCTGCTGCCTCTCCTCTCCCAGTGCCGCGTCCGCCAACCACCGACCGAGCAAAGCCTCGTGGACACCAAGCGGAACCTAAACATCACAAAAAAAGGCATCATTAACATGTACTCCCTCCATCTCAAATTAATTGTCACAAATCTTTGTGACAATTAATTTGAGACAGAGGGAGTATGTTACCAAATACTAGGATTAAGCTGAACTGGATAGTCCAGTGCCGTGAGCAGCACATACACGTCCAGGGAAAACAGAAAAACATGTGGGCGGAACTTCAAAAGCCACACATTGCGTATACAAGAAAAGAAACTGGCATTGATCCCCTCGCAACAATGTTGCACAACAAGCAGCAAAATAAATTCAGCACTGACTGAAACGTCCATGTGTGCCACTCCGGTAAAAAAGTGTGGGACTATCTCTTAGTCAGCTCAGAAATTATATATATTGCAACAGAGAAATGCAGCACAGTAACAACAACACCAACAAAACATCTCGAAATTGTCATGAACAAAACATGTCTGCCAAAATCACAACAACGCCAACATAAACAGGCTATAAAAGTGCAAACAGCCAAAGGCGAGCATTTAGAGTGAACGGCAAGCGACTTTACAAGTCAACGAATAAATAACATGCATCAGCCAGAGTAAGCAAGCTGACTAGGAGAACATGCTTCAGGATTCAGCTAAGCAAAGCAGTCACGAGCACCATGCTTGAATAATACATGCTGAAATGCGTCAGTCAATCTCAGGTACCAGAAACTCACCTAGCCCACCGAGTCGAAAGAGGCAACGGCTACTGCGGTTGTGGCACGTTAAATTCGCCACCATTGAACGGCAACTGAAGCACCACTACTACTCCATAATAGGCCTTGGCCTAGACTGAAGCAGCCGGCCGGCGAGGAAGGAAGACGGTAGACCAGGCATCATCCTCGACGCTTCACCCTCCCTGGCATCATTAACATGTATGTTACCAGTACTAATATTAAGATGAATTGGATAGTCCAGTGCCGTGAACAGCACAAACACGTCTCGGAAAAACAAAAACAAACGTCTCAACCTCAAAAGCCACACATTATCGTATACAAGAAAATAATCTGGTAATGGTCTCCCAACAACAACGTTGCATAACAAGCAGAAAAAAAATTCATCACTTACTGAGACTACACTACACCTACAAATCAACATGCATACAGAACCAGCTAAAACACTCCGCTCAGCAGCACCACTACCAAATTTGAACCTGGCAACATAACAAAAGTGCTTCTAGTGGGCACACTACCAAGTAATTCAAGTGTTGCTACCTTCGTCTCTCAGTTTGGAAAAAAAAAAGAGTTTCTACCAACAATCACAGACCACATACACCTAGAGTATGATAGACTCAAATAGATGTTCACTTTGTTGGCAAAATTAATGGTCAAAGTTAGTACGGTAAAACTATCATGTGTTCACACAGACTCACAACAATAGCACAGAGATGCATTACCAATAACTATCTCGTAGTCATACATCCTCTCCTTCATCAGCAGATGACTGTAACCTACAAAGTTGAACAATAACTAGCTCACTAGCCATCAAGCTACCAACTTTTATATACTAGTTCATTAAGTGAAACCGTGAGGACATTACCATGGTATATGGTACAACAGCTGCTGCCGCGGAAATGTTTTTGTCCACCCATGTTTGAGTAAAGCCAATAACAACACTATGCAGCCCGGTGCAGTAGCTCCCGCTTGCGAAGGGTCGGGGGAAGGGTCCGACCACTTTGGGTCTATAGTACGCAGCCTTTCCTTGCATTTCTAGGAGAGGCTGTTTCAAGGACTTGAACCCGTGACCTCACCACAAGGCAGCAGCTTTACCGCTGCGCCAAGGCTCCCCTTCCCAATAACAACACTATGCAGTAGTAACAAATTTTCAAACAAGTATGTCAGAACAGACAAATCGCTATTCACAAATCAACAAACATGGATCACTCAGTTGGAGAAGCTACAATCATCCATATGCAAGCAATAGCAACTTTAGCGTATGTGCATACAATTTTCTACTGCTTTCCAATTTTTGTAAAATTGATCACAGAAACTGCACTAGTTACAGCTTACAAATACATGATCATTGGTAATGCAAACAAGAACTTATACACGGCCACCGACAATATAAGCTAGTACTATACCAAGCTGCACATGCTCCATGCAAAGAAACAATGACCTGATTTTCTCAACAAGTGAGAAATAATACACACCCACAAATCTACTTACTACAGATTTCTACTGACAACTACTAACTGCAAACGATACGAATGAATCATAAAAAAACCATGGTCACACTAGCAATTGAATCATGCCATCTAACAGTGACTGCAACTAGCTCTGTAAGTTAAACATCTCTGTTCCCTCCCTCTAAGTCACTGCAAAAACTAATTGCCCAAAGCTATTCCAGGAACC
The DNA here is from genome assembly GCA_028641055.1 of Alopecurus myosuroides. Taxonomy (NCBI): domain Eukaryota; kingdom Viridiplantae; phylum Streptophyta; class Magnoliopsida; order Poales; family Poaceae; genus Alopecurus; species Alopecurus myosuroides. Next base: position 26,552 of record JAPCYS010002162.1, on the reverse strand, counting down.
TGTCCAAGTGAACGTATTTCATGAACAGTGTTGTTCATGTTTGTCCAACGTGTTATGTTGATAAACATTTTCTCCTTTCAACACCTTCTACCCTAGTTTCAGAATATCTTTCACCTGGAAGAATTATGGGAAGTGGTTATGAACCATAGAACGTTGGTGCCAAAACTGTTACATTTCCACCACATAAACATAAAGTGCAGAACTTGTATCATGCGAAATTTGTTGAGTAATTATCTTACCCCAGGGTAGTGCTTCAAAATAGGAGAATAGTGGTCAAGTGCTATATAGATTTTACCGAGAACTCTTAATAGGGTGTCGACCTCGTCGCCAAGTATATCAACCTGAATCACATTAGAAAAAGAACTATAAATATTCTAACTATACCCAGAAATGTATAGTTAACACAGGAATAAGTCTCATTGAGATGACAACAAGTCCGGAAGAAAAGAAAAAAAGCAATGCTAAGAAGGCTAACCTCAGCTTCTGCTTTCCTAAGATTCGAGAATTTGATCTCAAGTATTTGTTCATACCAAAATTCTTTCTTCTTTACAGCAACTTGCTGCACTAGTGGGTTAAACTGACAAACTATACTAGTCAACCTGCACCAAAAGAATTAAGAAATTAACAATTGACCAATTCATTTGCGAATACGAAATAGACATAGCACAAGTTGCTCCTCTTCAGTAACATGCATGTATGCTTAGACTTAAAAATAGGCTACGCTGGTGAAATTTTTAAATCAGAGAAACCATTAGTGACAAAAACTAATAATCTAATGTCAATTAATATCCCAACCGACTACCAAGATCAAGGAAAAGCACATATCTATACCTAATAATAAAGGCGTTAAGGCTTCCTTGGTTTGGTTTGGTACGTCATAAAAATTGCCCCTAAAGTTGCATATAAATTACCCACCAATGCCATGTTATTATTAATAAAAAACGATTCGTTTTCCTTTTCTTAAACATCCTACCGTAATTATGTGGCTCCACGAGTCCGCCTCCTTGGCATACGTAGTCCGAGTCCTTCCATGGATTGTTCAAGTTGTCGAGAACCCCCGATGGATAAGAGAACATGGGCCTGGCCCAATGACACAAATATTGTTACTGTACCAGAAAATAAGGAATCCGAAGAGCAAAAGAAAATATGCATCGATCGATGAGTTAAGAAAGAGACACGTCCATCCAGCAACCGCATATGCACATGTCAAAAAAAAGTGACACAAGTACATGCATAGAGTAATTCGTAGATGAAGATCACAGGCAACGCGTCACTTTCAATAAAAAAAAGAGAGAATGCACGTACAAAGTACTCATGCACGCATGGTCTAAATTAAAAATAACATTCTCCCTCCGCACAAAAAGATGTCTCAAGTTTGTCTAAATTTATACTCTCTCCGTTCATAAATAGATGACTTCCATTTTGTTTCAAAGTGAATGTATGTAGGCATGTTTTAGTGTCTAGATACATCCACTTCTGGACATATGAAAGTCATCTATTTGTGAACGAATTGAGTATGTACCTACACACTAAAACATGTCTAGATTCAGACAAATTTGGACAAAGTCAAGACATCTTTTTAGGACGGAGGGAGTACAAATTTAGAACACATGATGCCTAACACACAACAGTACCGAGCCACACACATCGGTGGTGGAGGCAGGGCCACCGCGTCCAGAACTAGAAGCTACTCCCTCCGTTCAATAATAGATGACTTGCATTTATCTACGTATGGATGTATCTAAACACTAAAACATGTCTAGATACAACCATATCTAGACAAACGAAAGTCATCTATTGTTGAACGGAAGGAGTACATGCTAGAGCGAGAATTGCCCCGACCTTTGGCGGAACGGCCTTGGTGGGGTTGTGGCTGGTTAGGAGACCTGAAAATGTCGTCCAACTATCCGGCCCAGAAGCTTCATGATATAGTACTATTGGAAGAATCGCGTTGTCCTTCCGCCGAACGGCCATAGAGGGTCGTGGCAGGCTAGGATCCACAAAAATGTCGTCCAACTGTTAGTGCACGTACAAGGTCTCACCCGACACAGTTGACTATGACAGCGGTAACGTCCCTTTTGGCCCTTTTTTTTTATAACTAACGTCCCTTGGCTCTGATGTCCTCCAACATGGCCGGGATTTTTTATAGTTTACCACATTTTTCTCAAATCCTTTATAATTTGCCACACTGATCATCAATTTCAGTGGCACATGTTGTGGCAAATTATAAAAGTTAAAAGAAAAGTGTGGCAAATAATAAAATGCCCCAACATGGTCAGCCATCTACTCCATCCGTTCAACAAATAGATGACTTTCACTTATCTAGATATGGATGTATCTAGACATGTTTTAATGTCTAGATACATCTATATGCAGACAAATGTGAGTCATCTATTGTTGAACGGAGGGAGTATCTTTTATAGTGTTTTGGGGAAGAACAACGATTGAAAGTGTGCTTGAGAAGGATTGACAAATTTTATCCCTTGAACATTTTCTTCTTTCACCGGACCAAAAGCTACATGATAGAGGGAGAATCGCCCCGGCCTTTGGCAGAACGGCCATGGCCGGTGCGTGGCCGGCTAGGAGCCGCGAATATGTCGTCCAACTGTCAGTGCATCACACAACAATACATGTGTCCATGGTCTCACCTGACGCGAGTGATTGCGGCGACGGCGACGTTCCTTGGCCCCGACAATTCTCCAACGTGGACAGGCATACTATTTTATCTATTGTTTTGACAAAGAACGACGATTCAAAGTGTACTTATATCGGAATTTTTTATCCCTTGAACATTTTCTCCTTTTAGTCGTGTCAACACACATGTATTCAACTATCTCTTCTAATGATTTTATAGTACATAACATCAATAAGAAAGATGAGGCATGAGCTTAATATAAGATGAATTGTCGTTTTATTATTACATCAACATCATTTGCCCGGAACCACCATGCAACGAGAAATTACTTTGTGCACCTCTACGAGGCAGATAGTTTTCTCCCGTTGCAACGCACGGGCATTTTTGCTAGTAGTTAAAGGAAACCATTAGCTGCTTTAGATAGTTAAATGTGTCACACCCATAGACTAGCACTCCAACTACAGAAGCTAGATATGAAATATTGATATATGAGTACATACCAAATAAAAATAGGACAAAAGAAATTCCTACTATTCACAATTTATCGGACTTCCTCAGACCCAAGGAAATCATAGTATGAGATTATAAGAGCATAACAAGTATGAGATTAGAAATGCATTTGCACATTAGAATATAAGTTCTTGAACACCCTAGCCCAGGAATGAAATTGACTAGCGCTGGAACCAAGTATGGATGGCAACTAAGAAAGTCTGATCTCCTACCATTCACTGCATTCTAAGGCGTGTTTCTATAAAGGAAGATAGCCCCAGACAATAAAATAATAAAACAAAAGGAACTACAAAGAAGCAAGCTGATACCACACAGAGATACACACGGGTAAATGACAAGACGTATTTGCTTGAAAGTAAATACAAGGAATATGGCAACCAATGATTACGCTGTTTTGCTTGATATGTCAGTGATAAACAAGATGAAATCTTATGTACAGATCCTCCAAGTAGTACTCCTACATCAGGAAATTAATGGATTGCAAAGCCTACTGAGTAAACCTTTCTTAAAAAATGACCCGAGAAAACATTTAACGACTTGGAAAATTGAACACAGACTCTCGCCACTTGAAACTCTCGTTGGAGGTGTGATCCTAAAATGACAAGAGAGACCTACAGCCGTTGCAAAAATAATACTACCCTTGTTCAACAATATAAGATGTAAGATCACTGTCCAAATTAATTCTTTTATCAACAATTAGAGTTTATATCAAATGGACCCATATATTCCTATTCAAAATCACTTTCATATTATAATGGTTTTGTAACAATTGACTGGATATTCTTTGTCAAATTTGTGGTCAAAGTGTGAATTTAACAACTAAATATACATGTTGTACTTTAGAATGGTGACAGTTCAGGAATAGAAATCTTAGTACAAGCCTAATAATCATTTGACTACTATTTAGGGCCAGTTTAGATCGAGACTATGGCCGTGCGTGTGTGCTCTGAAAGTTTGATTTATCTAATAGGTGATTAAGAGAATAGCTAATCGGCACATGACATGTAGACCAAGAACTCAAGGATTTATACCTCTCCCTGGATCAACTCGATGAAAAAAGGAAGCAGCAACCTCTGATAGTCAGCTAGGCTCGAGCAGGTGTGCCCCTCAGCTCCTGGCCTGGGCGGCGGCGAGCCTCGAGCAGCAGAGTGCATGGCCTGTTGTCGGCGCCGCAAGCCATCACCTTGCTGCTCAAAGTCTCTCCCACAGGCTTCTCAAGATGGCATCTTTATTCTACACGTCTAAAGAAACAATTCATGCTGCCATCAGTCACACAAGCTGCTCACTAGTAAAATCTTGCAAGTGTTCTTTTATGGAGTGGCACAGTAATATTACTTGGAATCTCAGCCGCACCTGCAATGCCCTACTACTCAATCAATGACGGGGCTATTGAGTTCCTCGCATCGTCGGCAGAGAGCACACAGCCTGCATCAGACGTGGATGTAGCAGCCTCAGCAGGGGGTTCCGGGCAGGCTGCGCATATAGGTGCACAACTCTGAATCTACATTCAGAAAACATGCCAAATCTGAACCTGTAGCTCGCTGGAACAGGAGATATGCACAGCCGATTACTGGGAAGAAAAACAGTACCTTGTAGCCACGGGCGTCCTGGAGGAGGCGTTCATCCCGGCGGAGGCAACACCCCTGATCTAACCATGGTAAGTGGTGAGATCGACCAGCTGCAGGAGCACCGGACGAACACCAGCGCCGACACATTTTCGTGGCGGCGTCGAGGGCAATCGCACGGCGTCGTGTTGCAGCCGCACGGCAAGGGTCCGAGGTGGCGCCGACCGACCGGCCGGAATCATGGGTTCGTCGTCGTGAAGCGGATGGGCAACTCCAAGGCGTGGAAACAACAGAGGAGGGCGAGGTGGCGTCGGGGCGGTGGTCAGCGGCGGGAGGATTCGCCGGTTCCGGCCGGAATCGACCGACGACGGGAGCTAGGCGGCGGAAACGGGATGGAACGAGGGAGGAGTTGGTGTCGCTGGGAGGGCGTGGTGCTCTCTCTGTTCGGTTAGCTAGGATGGAGGGCCAAAAATTTCGCCCCGCATCGTTTGGGCCCAAAATATCTCGCTCGACCAAAAAATAAAGAATTTTGGCGCTCTTTTCTGTAATAAATACTCCTAATTCTTTGGATCCTGAAATTTCAATTTGGCGCCTAGAATGATCCCGGAATTGGACATCCTCGTACAAGCCACGGGCGCGCACACGGCTCTAGCGACAACGATGTTGTATTTATAGACCCAGATTTGAGGAAAGAGATGGCCTATTTTCGTCAGCGCCATCTTCGACTGTCTCTACCGTCAAGATATCTTTGTATCGCGGATTGTTGAAATAGGTCTATCCCTAAACTTTCTATTGGCAAGAGGATGAACAAGACATGTCGGCTCGACATCAAGTGTACGTTCGCATGCATCTTTATGGAGTACTATATAATTAAATTGCATGCTCTTACAAAATGGATTCAAGTGAAACGGCAGAAAGGGGAGTCGAGTGGGGGTCAACCCCCTAAAGTAGTTACCATATACGCCAACGGGGTTGCCGTCGGCGTAGGGTTAGATTATTTTTCCTGTTTTTCTAGTTTTATTTGTTTTTATAAAAGAAAAAACTTTTGTATATAAAACAAAATAAAATAATATTTATAAAACAAGACTCATAAAATTGATGAAAAGTAAAATAATATTAAGTTTCAAAATTGTTAATTATTTGAATAACGATTTAACATCATTTAAATTTGAGAATTTCATACTTAATTCAGATAATGTCAAACATTTCAAATGACATATAAAATTGATAAGAAAAGTGAATGGAATCCCATAATAATGTTTTTATTAATGTCCGACGCACCGAAACCCCTCTTTGGTGAAACCCTAATTCCGCTGGAGAAAAACCTGAATTGTCCGTCTACACCTAGTAACGACGTCGAAAGGGGTAGCAAAGTGGAACTAGTTGCTTGGTTGTGTTAGGGTAGGCCATAGGAACACATAAAACATTAGAACCCAGCTCTTGAGAAGATTCCCTTTGATTTGCTGATACGGGAGTTTTGGTCTATAAGTGCATGTAAACTCACTATGGGGAAGTGGATGCCGGTGAAGCCGATCATACCCCGGAGTGCAATATTTGCCATGCAAAACTCATCACACACTTGTACACACATGGTATGGAACCCCCAAGCTTATGTTGGGATCTCGACGCTCCGGAGCCCGTTTCCGGTGAAATCATAGCCCCGCTGGAGAGAAACCAGACTTATACGTTAACACCTGGTAACAACGTCGAAAGGGGGTAGCAAAGTGGAGTTAGTATTTGGTTGTGTTAGGATAGGCCCTAGGAACACACAAAACAAAGCTAGAACCCGACTCTTGAGAAGATTCCCTCTTGTTTGTCCGATACGAGACTTTTAGGCTATAAGTGCATGTAAACTCTCTAGAAAGAAGTGGATGCCTGTGAAGCCGGTCACACCCCGGAGTGCAATATTTGCCATCCAAAACCCATAATTCACTTGTACACACATATTACGGAACACCCTAGCTTATGTTGGTATCCCGACGCTCCATATCTTCTCTCTGATGAAACGCTAGCCGCGCGGTAGAGAAACCAGAGTTATACGTCTACACCTGGTAACGGCGTCGAAAGGGGGTAGCAAAGTGGAACTAGTTGTTTGGTTGTGTTATATTAGGCCCTAGGAACACAAAAGACAAAGTTAGAACCCAACTCTTCAGAAGATTTCATCCGGTTCTTCCGACACGGGAGTTTTAGGCTATAAGTGCATGTAAACTCCCTAGAGAGAAGTGGATGTTGGTGAAGCCGGTCACACCCCGGTGTGCAATATTTGCCATCCAAAACCCATAACACACTTGTACACACATGGTATGACACCCCCTAGCTTTTGTTGGGATCCCGACGCTCCGGAGCCCCTCTCCGGTGAAACCCTAGCTCCGATAAAGAAAAACAAGACTTATATGTCTACACGCGGTAACGACGTCGAAAGAGGGTTGCAAGGTGGAACTAGTTGTTTGGTTGTGTTAGGGTAGGCCCAAGCGACACACAAAATGAAGGTATACCCCAACTCTTCATAAGATTCCCTCTGGTTAGTCCGATACGGAACTTTCACGCCATAAATGCATGTTAACTCCCTAGAGAGAAGTGGATGCCTGTGAAGCAGGTCACACCCCAGACTGCAATAATTGCCATCCAAAACCCATAACACACTTGTACACACATGATATGGCACCACCTAGCTTGTGTTGGGATCCAGATGCTCCGGAGCCCCTCTCCGGTGAAACCCTAGCCCCGTTGGAGAAAAACAAGACTTATACGTCTACACATGTAACAGGGTCAAAATGGGGTTGCAAATGGAACTAGTTTCCTGGTTGTGTTAGGGCAGGCCCAAGGAACACACAAAAATAATTTATAGCCCAACTCTTAAGAAGATTCCATCGAGTTTGTCCTTTATGGTTGTTTCAGGCTATAATTGCATGTAAACTCCCTAGAGAGAACTGGATGCCGGTGAAGCCAGTCACACCACGGAGTGCAATATTTGCCATAAAAACCCATAGTACACTTGTACACACAAGTTATGCCACCCCCTATCTTGTGTTGGCATCCAGTTAATCCGGAGTCCCTCTCCGGTGAAACCATAGACCCGCTGGAGAAAAACCAGACTTATACGTCTACACCCGTTAACGGCGTCGAAAGGGGTAGCAAAGTGGAACTAGTTGTTTGGTTGTGTTATATTAGGCCATAGGAACACACAAAACAAGTTATACCCCAACTCTTCAGAAGATTCCCCTCGATTCGTCCGATACGGGACTTTCGGGCTATAACTGCATGTAAACTCCCAAGAGATAAGTGGATACCGGTGAAGCTGGTCACACCCCGGAGTGCAATATTTTCCATGCAAAACCCATAACACACTTGTACACACATGTTATGGAACCTCCGGGCTTGTGTTGGGATCCAGACGCTACGGAGCCCGTCTCCGGTGAAACCCTAGCCCTGTTGGAGAAAAACCAGACTTATACGTCTACACCCGGTAACGACGTCAAAGGGGGTAGAAAAGTGGAACTAGTTGCTTGTTTGTGTTATGGTATGCCCTAGGAACACATAAAACAAAGGTATACCCCAACTCTTCAGAAGATCCCCTCTGGTTTGTCCGATACGGGACTTTCAGGCTATAAGTGTATGTAAACTCTCTAGAGAGAAGTGGATGCCCGTGAAGCCGGTCACACCTCGGAGTGCAATATTTGCCATCCAAAACCCATAACACACTTGTGAACACATGGTATGGCATCCCCTAGCTTGTGTTGGGATCCTGGCGCTCCGGAGCCCCTCTCCGGTGAAACCCTAGCCCCGTTGGAGAAAAACCAGACTTATACATCTACACATGTAACAGGGTCGGAATGGGGTTGCAAATGGAACTAGTTTCCTGGTTGTGTTAGGGTAGGCTCTAGGGACACATTAAACAATTATATACCCCAACTCTTAATAATATTCCATCTGGTTTGTCCGATACGGGATTTTCAGGCTATAAGTCCATGTAAACTCTCTAGAGAGAAGTGAATGCTAGTGAAGCCGGTCACAATCTGGAGTGCAATATTTGCCATCCAAAACCCATAACACACTTGTACACATGTGGTATGGCACCCCTACCTTGTGTTGGGATTCAAACGCTCCAGAGCCCCTCTCCGGTGAAACCCTAGACCTGCTGGAAAAAACCTAGACTTATATATCAACACCCGGTAACAATGTCGAAAGGGGGTAGCAAAGTAGAACTGGTTGTTTGGTTGTGTTAGGGTAGACTCTAGGAACACACAAAACAAAGTTGTACCCCAACTCTTCAGAAGATTTCCTTCGGTTTGTCCGATACGAGACTTTTAGGCTATAAGTGCATGTAAACTCCCTAGAAAGAAGAGGATGCTGGTGAAACCGGTCACACCCAAGAGTGCAGTATTTTCTATCCAAAACTCATAACACACTTGTACACACATGTTATGGCACCGTCACCATCCACATGCCGAGACAACGTCAGCAATGCCGTTGTGGTCGTCGTGGAGCCATGTCGAATACGGCCGTGTCAAGGATAGAGCAAGACGGGAATCCAACAATGAACTTATCGACCATGGGTGTGGGTGCGCCGGCGACGGGGATCTTTCGGGGGTTGGAGACACAACGATTATTTCTTTGATACAGTCTTATAAACATTATTCTACATTTCAATTTAAAAATACACTATTTATTATCTCATGTGTTTAACTAGCATGAACACCCATGAATTGGAAGTGGTATAAAGTTTGTATTGGCTTACACTCCTCATCCATCTCTTGCCTCCTCGCCTCGATTCACCTGAACACCTAGCATTCATTGGCATTGAGGAGGCCATCGACGGTGGAATTCTCCACCATGATCAACCACATGGTGACATCATCATTAGTAAATCATACCATGAATGTGACCTGGTTTTATTTTTTAATCCTGTAAATGTTCATAGTTTTATCTATATGATTGGTCAAAGTTTTCGCAGCTCCATCGAGTGCTACAACATGAAGGGAATGCCATCTCTAGACGACGCTATGGGTTTGTCCGGTATTTTAGGGTTTAATATTTGGAGGAGAATATGAAATATAAGGATATACTAAACACTCGGTGATAGAGAAATATATCAAAAGTACTAGAAAAGAGGCTTTGAATATGGGTAGGGTCACATCCACATGATTGTGTGTTCTATCGTTGGGTTCTATGCATTGTGGAATCGATCTTTGCTAGTGATGTCCTCATCACTATGTGATGACTATGTGTATTACCGCCTATGGATCCAACGCCTTTGTCAATCCATTGATTCTGATGTGGCCCACTATTCTAACTCTAATTGATTCGTACATTTCGTCATTTAGTTCCAATATTAGCCCAACTCGCGAGTATTGCATTTTTGTGCATGGATGCATATTGAAACTCTTTTGCTTTCAATGTATGAACAATTCTGCCACTCTTCTCCACCATGTTTAAAACTAGCAATCAACTAGGTGCTAATGTCGCTTGGGGTGCGACATGTGTTTTCCATTAGAATGGTTCAACTTACTTCATCAGTCCATTCTCATTTTATTTGTCGTCTCGTTGTCGTGCGTTATTGAGGCCCTTCTATTAGACATCTCTGACCTGTGATTTAATGCCCATCGCATTGGTGTGCGGTTATTATATGCCACTTGAAGGCTATTTTATGTGCTTATGTTAGGCCGGTCACAGTGCGAGTAAGTTGAGTAGTAACATAGATGCCACGTAGGAAAAAATGATGACATGCCAAGTATTTAATGGGATGATAGAGATGTGTGGCAACATAGGTAGTTACCGTAACATCACATCTTCCTATGCTAGTCTAGAAAAATGTGTGTGTTACTACCCTATGTTACTTCCTATTGTGACCAGACTTAGTATTTTTCCTGTCTATTTTTGTTTCAAGTAATTATCTAAGTATTTTATATTTTTTAGTTTCTAAGAACATAAATATCAAATCTTTGAACATGCATGAAATAAATGATTGTTTTCCTACATGTTTTCCATTTCCACGGTATTTTTCCATGCGGGCCAGGGATGTGCCGTGCGACATCTGACGAAGGCATGGATCCTGGGCCCTACGAATAAGGGCACCCCCTCTCGCACCTTCTAACCAAGGCCCAACAGGAAGCGCCCTTGGAGTACTCTAGAAGGCCCATGAAAAGCCCACTCGCATCAACTTGCGGGCTAAGTTAGGAACTGTAACCAACTCAAGCTAGGGTTTGTATCCTCTCCGGGTTGGACTCGAGACCTGGCTATCTATATAAAGCCAGGAGAGCCTCAAAGGAGAAGACCAAGTATTACCGCACGACCACAAAAGCCTTGAAACTCGAGATCTACTCTCGATTCGAGCACCTGTAATCGATCTCATCGTTTAATACAGATCAGCAGAAGGCAGGAGTAAGGGTTTTACCTCTTCGAGGGCCCCGAACCTGGGTAAATATCGCCTCCCTGTCTAGCCGACGATTCCACCAGCGCCTATGACATCTCCTAGTCGAAACCCGATAGGGTCACCTGAGGGATTTGCGGAGCCAGAGCTTCGACAATTGGCGCCGACCGTGGGGAACGCGGGCGCTGGATCACCGGCATCTTCGGCTTCATCGACATCCAACTCCCGTTGGAAACCATCGACTACGGCTCCGAACAATCCTGTACGGATCGGATCCGTCATAGTCACGCCTCACTCGCCGGAATCACGTCCGGTATTCGAGGATCTGGAGAAGAGCGTCACCTTGACGTTCGGAAGCTTTAACTTCATGGCAAACCGAGACGGGATCCTCCACTTCTCGGATGAATCTGAACCCGAATCTGGAGCCGTCAACTCGCGCTTCCATATGGAGAAAAGCGGCGAGTCCATCCGCTTCAACGCGATCGACTACCACGCACTTTCGACAGAGGAACCCTCTCGGTGCAAAGAACCTCCCGATCTACGCCTAGGACACACGGGCCACAACTGGCCCAAGTCTGCATGGCAGGATCGGAACAGCCCTCGGAAACTGAATATAGCGCAACCGAGCGCGATCTAATCGGCGTCTCGCGGGAAGCCTGGAAAAGAGCAAAGGAATCCATGCGAAAGAGTCAGCCACCCGCAGCAGGCGCCACGCAAGAAGACCTAACCGCCTACCACTATCACCTAGTGAGAGCGGCCTCAAACATCAAGGACGCCCGAGCAGATCTAGCCCGCCGCAAGAGAGCGGCGGATGAGTCAAGCCTACGTCGAGCCGAGCTGTCCCTTGCCCCTTCGGTCGGTACCCGACCCGTGGGAAAAGGACCCGCAGCATCAACAAGGGACCACGAATCCATGGCTGGGACCCACAGGTCCACCACATCTTCTTTCATGAGGGTTGACGACGACGGGAACGTCTACCCGCAAACTCCAGCCGCCGCAATTCTAGCCGCGGCCACCTACATGCAGATGAACCAACCAACGGACAGCGATCCTCGGGTGGAACAATACAAGCACATCCGCAAAGGTTTAGGGCTGGCCGCCGCAAGGCTCGCCTCCCAAGATCGCAAGGAACAACTGGAGAAGGCGCGACAAGAGAAGGACAAAGACAAAGACGCGCCCCGCAGGCATAGGAGCTCCTCTCCAAGAAAGGATAAATCGCCACGTCGTGGCCGCGGAAAAGAAGCCCGGCGCCGCGGCGACAGCCGAAGCAGCAGCGAAGACAGCCCGAGAGACAAAGATTCGCGGCATCACAGCAGCCGCTCGAGAAAAAGAAGCAAAGAACCAAGAAAAGATAGCGACCGCGACCGGTCCGGGTACGACGCGCGATCCGATCTCGCCCAGAAGAAAGTGGATAAAGCAAGGGCCTCACGGTACCGCGAACGCTCCTCATCCGGGTCTTCGGACGACGAAACTTGCGGAGCACTTTGCTTTGCTCGCAGTATTCGCGAAGCGCCTCTACCCAAGAGATTCAAGCTCAGCTCGGAGGTGACAAAATACGATGGCTCACTTGAGCCCTCCCAGTGGTTAAGCGACTACCTCACAGCAGTAAAATGCCAACGTGGTAACAAGAACACGGCCATGCAATACCTCAATTTGCACCTGGCCGGAGCGGCCCGCAGCTGGCTGGAAAGAAGACCACGATCTTGCTATGCATCATGGGACGACCTGCATCGCGATTTCTGCAAAAACTTCCAGTCGACCTATAAAAGACCAGCTACAATCGAAGAGCTACGGGCTTGCAAACAGAAAAGTGGCGAATCCACGCGAGAATACATCCAACGGTGGAACACACTCAGGAACACCGCAGGGACAATCTCTGAAGAAGTGGCGATTGAGGCCTTCGCCAAAGGAGCAAGAAGAACCGCGTTTCGAGAAGAACTCGGCAGAGCTGCGCCCAAAACCATAGGGGAGCTCATGGTTATAGCCGAAAAATGGGCCAACGGAGAAGACGCGGTACGCAATGAAAGAACATCATCACCCACACATGACGAAGACCGTCATGGGCGAAGAAAAAGAAGAAAATACTATGACCACGACGATAGAGAAGAACTAGTGGCGGCAGAGTTCACGCGAAGTCGCGACTCCGGTCGTCGTGGAAGTCGCGAATGGAGGCCAAAGGAAGAAGAAAAGTCACCCGAGGAAGACCTCGATGGATACTGCTCGCTACATCTGTTCACAGACAAGCGCACGGGCAAGACTAAGGCAACACACCTTCTCAAGGATTGCCGAAAATTCATCGGAATCTCGGACGCGCTAGCCAAGAAAAGATTCGCCTCCACCCAAAACTATCCACCGCTACCAGGAGGCGGACAACAATTCCAGCTACCACCGCCACCACCTCCACCAGCCAACCCAAACATGGCACTCGCCGCACTGCCAGCACCACAGCAGCCAAACACGGGAGCAAATACATACCCGACTCCGCACGGACAACTCCTCGGGATGATACAGAAGGTATGCCCCTCTCGCAGAGCTCAAAAAACTAACTCGAGACAAATATGCATGGCAGTGCAGACGCCACCAACGAAGCCCGAGTACCTGAAGATGGCCGAACAGCCAATCACGTTCTCGAAGGAAGACCACCCGCCACGAGTCTATCGACCAGGACACGCCGCCCTTGTCATTCAAGCTCAAATTGGCAATTATGACCTGGCCCGCGTATTCATGGACGGCGGCAGCGGCATCAACATCATCTACGCGGATACACTCCGTCGAATGAACAAAAACCTGGACGGCCTAACGGAATCAGAAACATCCTTCCACGGGATAGTTCCGGGCAAGGCAGTACGTCCACTCGGAACAATCAACCTCGAAGTTGTGCTGGGCTCCCCACGCAACTACAGAAGGGAATTTCTGGACTTTGAAGTCGTCGACTGGCCCTCACAGTACCACGCCATTCTTGGTCGAACAGCGTTCGCCAGATTCATGGCAGTACCACACTACGCGTACCTGAAGCTCAAGCTACCTGGCGAATACGGTGTTATCACCATCGACGGCGACTTCCAGAAGTCAGACAAGTGCGACATAGAATTCAACGAAATCGCGAAATCTTTCGGGATGCAGGAAGAACTTCAGGAGCTGGCAAAAACAACGGACCACTCCGTTATGCCCCTCACGAAGAAAAATGCACCTGAGCTGGAATTCAGTGCCAACAGCGACACTCGCAAACATCAAGTGCACCCGACAGATTCCGCCAAGACCGCGATGGTCTCCTCGACCCTCTCGCCAGCATAGGAAAGCGCGCTCGTCAAGCTCCTCCGTGAGTACTGGGAGATTTTTGCCTGGCAGCCTTCAGATATGCCAGGTATACCCAGGGAGTTTGCCGAGCACTCACTCGAAGTTTTTCCCGACGCTAAACCCATCAAACAGACGACTCGAAGATTCTCAGAGCCCAAGCAAAAGGCGCTTGGAGAAGAAGTAAATAGGCTGCTAGCCGCCAAGTTCATTAGGGAGATCAAGATATCAACCTGGTTGGCAAACCCGGTGCTGGTCCCCAAGAAGAATACGGATATCCTTCGGGTGTGCATCGACTACACGTCATTAAATAAGCACTGCCCCAAGGATAACTTCCCTCTACCACGAATCGACCAGATAGTGGACTCTACGGCAGGTTGCCAACGTCTCTCCTTCCTAGACGCCTACTCGGGATACAATCAGATCCGAATGAAAAAGGAAGATGAAGAGAAGACGGCATTCATCACACCCCACGGTGTATACTGCTACACGACAATGCCCTTCGGGCTGAAGAACGCAGGCGCAACATATCAACGTTGCATGCAGAGATGCCTCGCCAAACTCATTGGCAAGAATGTACAAGTATACGTCGACGACATCGTCATTAAAACTCGAGTAGAGGACACACTCCTTGAGGACATCAAAGAAACATTCGACGCCCTCAACGCATACCGGATCAAGCTCAACCCGACAAAATGCGTTTTCGGCGTCCCTGCAGGAAAACTTCTCGGATACCTGGTTTCTGCCAGAGGCATCGAAGCCAATCCGGAGAAAATACAAGCTATCCTCACCATGAAGGAGCCCACCAATCTACGCGGAGTTCAGCAGCTCGCAGGGCGATTAGCCGCCCTAAGCAGATTCATCGCACGATTGGGAGAGCAGGCGTTACCCTTCTACAAGTTACTGAAGAAAACAGACAAATTCGAGTGGACACCTGAAGCCAAACAAGCGTTCGCAGACTTAAAACGATCACTGCAGAGCAGGCGCGTTCTCGCAACACCGCAAGAAAAGGAGCCACTCTTTCTTTACCTAGCCGCCACAAACCAGGTCATCAGCACTGCAATTGTAGTCGAACGACCTGAAGATGGCAAGGCATATGGAGTCCAACGCCCAATATATTACATCAGCGAGGTACTCTCGCCATGCAAGCAGCGATACCCCCACTACCAGAAGCTCGCATATGGAGTTGTCCTCACAGCCCGGAAGCTCAAACATTACTTCCAGGAACACGCCATCACAGTGGTTAATGATGCGTCACTCGGGACAATCATGAACAACCCTATGGCATCCGGAAGAATAGCGAAGTGGAGCATCGAGTTGGGCGCTTGGGACATCACCTATGCGGGCCGCAACGCAGTCAAGTCTCAGGTTCTTGTGGAATTCATCAGCGAATGGACAGAACTACAAACACCCGGACCACCCGAGTACACAAGCAATTGGATCATGTATTTCGACGGGTCCAAAAGAAACGAAGGGGCAGGAGCTGGAATCGTTCTTATCTCGCCTCGTGGAGACAAACTGCACTATGTCCTGCGACTAGACTTTCCACCTGACGACCCAGCATCGAACAACGACGCGGAATATGAAGCACTGTTGCACGGAATGAAGATGGCGATTGCTTGTGGAGCTACCCGGTTGATGATTTATGGCGATTCCAACCTCATAGTGCAACAAACAATGAAAGAATGCGACGCCGTTGCTGAAAACATGATCGCGTACCGCGACATGTATAATATACTCGAAGGAAGCTTCAAAGGATGCGAGTTGAAGCATATCGCAAGATCTAGCAACGAAGAGGCGGATAGACTGGCAAACATGGGTTCCACGAATACACCCATACCGCCAGGAATATACTTCGAACGGATGGTCAAGCGATCGGTCAAATTGAAGAAAGCTGCAGAAACACCGGCAGCGCCAGAAACAGAGGTCAGCCCGCAGGTCGCGCTTATCGAGCTTATTCATAATATATCACGACAGGTTTTTCTGGTCGAGCCAGTCTGGACGCAGAAATATCTCGACTACCTGCTCAATAAACAGCTCCCAGCCGATCCACGCGAGGCTCGACAGCTAATCAGGCGTAGCAAATCCTTTCGGGTAATCAACGGAGAACTGTACAAGCAAAGCATCTCGGGCATCCTTCAGCGGTGCATCGCACCCGAAGACGGCAAAGAGCTACTCCGGGATATACACCAGGGTGACTGCGGACATCATGCTAGCTGGAGAGCAATACTGGGCAAAGCCTTTCGAGCAGGGTTCTACTGGCTAACGGCAGCCAACGATGCAAAAAACCTGGTCGACAGATGTGGCGCTTGCCAGCGATTTTCACCCAAGCCACACGCGCCAGCTACAGAGTTGCACATGATACCCATCGCCTGGCCCTTTGCCCAATGGGGGCTTGACATGGTTGGCCCACTGCGCAAATCTACTCCAGGAGGGTACACACATTTGCTGGTCGCGGTCGACAAATTTACCAAATGGATCGAGGCTATGCCAGTGACTTCGGGTAGCGCCCAATGCGCAATTAAGTTCCTCGACTCCATAGTATGCAGATTCGGGGTACCACACGACATCATCACAGACAATGGTACGAACTTCACCGCAAAGGAGACACAACAGTTCTGCGAGGAGAAAGGAATCAATCTGAAGTTCGCTTCCGTCGCCCACCCCGCAAACTAATGGCCAAGTCGAGAGATCCAACGGCTTAGTTTCAGCTGGAATCAAAAAGAGATTGCTGGATCGGCTACATCCCGCTGCAGGACATTGGGCAGAGGAGCTACCCTCCGTACTTTGGAGTCTCCGAACAACTCCCAATAGGTCAACGCAATATACACCATTTTTCATGGTATACGGGGCAGAAGCCGTCCTCCCCGAAGAGGTTCGATTCAGCGCCCCACGAGTTGTAGCCTACAGCGAAGAAACCTCCAACAAAGCTCTCGCAGAAGATATGGATGCACTCGACGAAATCCGAGACATCGCACTCGCAAGATCCGCAGTCTACCAACAATCACTGCGCAATTATCACAGTCGCCGCATACGCCATAGATCATTTGTGGTTGGCGACTTGGTGTTGCGACTAAAGCAAAAAGAAGGACACAAGCTCGAACCTCCTTGGGAAGGACCTTTCATCATACACGAAGTGATCCCAGGAGGAGCCTATCGACTGAAGAATCCAGAGACTGGAGGCATATACTCCAATCCGTGGAATATCGCGCAACTGCGCAAATTCTACCCCTAGGTTTATTTTGCAACAATAAGGCTATACTAGCCAAACTTGTAGCTCGAACACATGACTTCTCAGTCATAGCAATAAAGACATGATTCCCCTCATCATATTTACCCGACAGTTTTCACAGTTTACTACATGCTGAAAAGTTACAGGTACAAACACCCCATAAAATACACGGGGGCTACACCTACAAATATGCATCACGGAAAAAATTACAGAATACAAGGTGGCACACCTTAAATACAGTTCCTACAAACTCAAGACAAACATACAGGATATTTACATCCGATCAAATCAGTCAAAACGCTGGGCATTCTTAGCCGCCAAGACCCTATCCACTTCTTCAGAGGTCATTTGGATAATCTTCTCGGCCGCAGGACGGACAGCATCATAGTACGGCGCAATATCTTCGATTGCATAATCTGGACGCCGAGCTACGGAGTTCAAGTCTATCTCTGGTTGCCATATTCGGACAAATGAGAGAGCAACAACCGCGCCGCAAGTCATCTGATTGCGAACGCACGCGCGAACCTCTCCTTCTCGCCCAAATAACCTGAGAAGATAACTCCAGTCTTCGGGACCTCTCTCGAGTGGATAAAAAGCAGCATTCACCGCAATCAAGGCTTCGTGGAAAGAACCCACGAGAATTCTCGCCTGGCGGACTCGAAACTTCAAGGTGGCCATTACAAAACCTCGACTGCGATCAGACCAGAAGTTACTCGCATGAGGATTTGTGTTGTTAGCCCCTTGGTGAATGTGGTTTTCCACCCACTGCTTTTCTTCCCTGTCATCTGGTCTCACAACTAAGAAGCAAACGCACTCAGTAAGATCACAAATACAGCAGAGGAAAAGGCATAGGGGGCTACACTACTTACACAGTAAGTCCCTTGCAATCGAAGACAATTCACCAATCAGAAATTGCTCGCGCTCAGCCGCCAATTTCTGCTTGGAAATCGCCACGTCAGCGACTCCGCGCAGTGCTTTCAGCTTACGCTCGCCTTCCTGCACCTTATCACGAAGACCAGCTAAAGTGCCCACGGCAGCCACTAGTGGATTTACTGGATTACCACGTCCACTCGAAGATTCAGCGGCAGACACAGTCGCCTGGAAGGAGTACACGGAAAAGAAATGAGACGCCCTACTAGAGTTACTTCTAGTCGCACATTTGACTACTCGCTCGGGGGCTACTCCCATCGGGAGCCAAGGCATACACAACAAGGACGAATTCTAAACGCAAAACGCTTCGATTAAAGATCAACAAAGGTACGGGAATGCATCCCAAAATTCGTTACATCCAAACAACAGAAACAAAGGAAAAAGAGTCTACGAAGCCACGTTGGTGCTGCCACTAGCGGCAGTCGACCCTCCCTTCTTCCGAGCAAACATCTCAGATAATTTCCGAGCAAGAACAGTGGCTTGCTCGGAAAAACGAGATAGCCGTACCTTCTTGCCCGTGGAAGGGTCGACCGGCATGGACGAATAAGCCTCCTCCAGACCTTCGACTCCGTTCGCCAGAGCGAATTGAATCGCGGTCTTTGCGCCAGCTTCTGATTGAGCAACCGCGAAGGCCTCCAGGAGATCGCCTTCCGAGAAGACCTTCGACAACTCGCTCAGCGCAGGCGCAGGAGTACCGCTGGTGACAAGACGGCCATGCACTCGTGCCAAAGCTTTGGAAGCATTATCAATCAGGGAAAATATTCCCTCAGAATGCCTCCTGAGCTGCGCGAGAGTGTCGGTCAGCACGTCCACCCGCTGAATCCCAGGAATCTCCAGAGGAACATTCAGAAGATCTACGGACAGACAAAATGATGCTTAGCAAAGATCAGCAGAATGAAAAATTCAAAAACCTAAGATACTTACCCGCAAAGCGCTTGGCGAGAGGACGAAGGAACGCGACAGTGTCGTTGTCAGCTTTACTACTGCCGGCCTCCTCCAACTCCTTCACGGCCTTCCGCGACTCCGCAAGCTTCGTATGGAGTTCCTCCGATTGCTTGCGGGAAGCTTCCAGTTCTTGCCGGGTAGTCGCCAGTTCAGCTTCCTGGGCAGTTACCTGCTCTGAAAGTTTAGTCTTTTCAGACTCTGCGAATTCGGCTCGAGCTGCACAAAGGATGTTAATCAGAAATCAAGAATGGATGACACACGAAAGCCAAAGAGATAACGAAACTTACCTTTAAGGAGGTCGCCTTCAGATTTGAGTCGGCTAACTTCTGATCGAAGCGACTCGCAATCTGTTTCGGCCAGAACGACGCGGCGACCGATCGCCGCAAGGGAATCGACGAGCGACTGTGAAAGCACGAAGATAAAGAGTTAGAAGAAAAGAGGTTTGAGCCTGTACCCGATTATTTACAATCGACTACAGCCTCGGGGGCTACTCCCATCGGGAGCACTGCCGTGCACCCGAAGAAGACAAAATAACGGAGAAGTGAAGAAAGAAACTTTTGAGCCTGTACCCGATTACTTACAATCGACTACAGCCTCGAGGGCTACTCCCATCGGGAGCACTGCCGTGCACCCGATAAAATTTTTACTGGGCAGATCAAAGAGATAGAAGATTACCTGTCCGGTGGCGCGGGAGAGTGGATCCGCAGAGCTATCCGTCGCCTCCTTCGAGACCGAAGTTCTAGCGGCGAAGCTAGGAATCTCCCGCCCCATAGTCGCAACATCAGGCGCAGCCTTGGGAGAATTCTGGACGGTGCCCGCGGTAGGAGTCTCATCCGCGTCTTTTGCCTTATTCCTCTTTTCGGGAGGAACAGCAGCGGCAAACCTACTCGGGCTGATCGCCTGCAAACTGCGTTAGAAAGCAAGGAAACATCAGCATAGACAAACAAAGATTGTTCGAATAGAAATACGGAGAAAACACTTACTCGTCATCCTCCTCGTCTTCATCCAAATCATCCGCGTTCCAGGCGGCTGCGAATGGGGCCTGAGGAGGAAGAGATTGGAGCGGAGTCACGAAAATCGGAGGCGACGTCTCCAAAGATTTATCTTTGGAGGTGACTTCATCGTCATTCACCCGACGACGCTTCGGAGGGACGTCACTCGAGTCCTCAGCGTCATCCGAAGAATCATGCTCAGAACTCGAAGAGGCGTTGGCCACGCTAGTGTCGACCGCACCGTCCTGGTGACTTGACTGAAGGCACGAGGCATCATCACCAGCAACGGGCGGATAGCAATTTGCTACAGCTAGGCTCTGCAGAAAAAAAGAAGACAAAGAAGATCTTATCGGCAAGAAAATTCCAAAGATGGAAGTAAAAAAAAAAAAATAAATAAAGACAGAAAAACTAACCTCAGCTGGAGGAGGATTTGAAGCAGAATAAGCCTCGACTGAGCAATCAGGGTATTGCTCCCCAACTTTCAGTCGAGTGATGGCAGCAATCTTCTTCTCGAATTCTACATTCGAAAGCTCTTCTCTGCTCACTCGACTGGGATCTTCTGCGCCTTGATACTCCCACATGGTGGAAGGCCTCTGCTGCAGCGGCTGGATCCTACGCTTCAAGAAAAGGCCGGCCAGGTGAAGCCCGTTGAGCACTACTCCCGAGGTCTGGTCTCGAAGAGCAGCAATTCTTGCGAGCAGGGGCGCGACCGTCTGGGTCTCCTCGGCTGTCATCTTGTGGTTCCACGACTTGCGCCTTGTCAGAACTGCGAGTGGGTGGAACTCGACAAGTCCGCCCGAACTGTTGTCGGCGACGTAGAACCATTTCTTCCGCCAGCCTTGCGCGGAATCGATGAAGTGCATGTTGAAGTACGCGCTCTCGTGGCGCGCCTGGATCCCGAAGCCACCCGTACGAAGCGGCTCGCCGGGCTCGGACTCCACCCGCGATTTTTCGCGGAAGATCCGGATCTTGAACAGCGCCTTCCAGAGCGCCCAGTGCGGGCGAATGCCAAGATAGCATTCGCAAAGCGCGATGAAGCACGCGATGTGCTGCACCGCGTTTGGGGGAAGATCGTGAAGCTGTATGCCATAGGCACACAGCAACCCGATGAAGAAGGGATGAAGGGGGAAGGAGAGGCCCCGAGTCACGTGGTCCACGAAGACCACGCGTTCGTTCGACTGGGGGTTAGGTACCTCTTCTCTTTTCCCGAGGCGAACACGTTTGTCCGCCTCCGCCGGTAGAAGACCCTCCCGCTGCATCTCCTTGATGCTCTTGGCGGTGGTGTTGGGAGTGCGCCAGTCGCCGGCGCGAGTGGCAAGGGGCGCAGAGGGCTCGCCTGATGCCGAAGTTCCAGCGCCGCGTTTCTTCCCACCGGCCATCGTTCGCGGCGGAAGCTTGAGCGCGAGGAAGTTGAAGACGAGTGCGAGGAAGAAGATGAGCGCGAGGTGGAAGACAAAGACGGAAAGCGAGGAAAATTTCACTGCGGCGCTAACACCCTTATTTTATACGGGGTAAAGCAATCTCAACCCGATACGCAACGTGGCACCTATCGCAGTTGCCACGCGTAAGGATGAAACGAAGCGGCGGCGTACGCTGTTTCGTGCCACGATCTTAACAAAAGATCGTGCGCATTTACTGCGCATTTCGCGTAAAAAACGGGAGTGACGTCTCGTTTCCCGGTCAAAAAGCTGACAAGGTGGGCCAGTTTCTGCTGCCACTCCGTCACGTCCCATCGGGAGAAGAGGAGCACGCCTTGACGTCATGGCGTTCGTCATTCCGAAAGGAAATTTTTTGCGAATGGAATTCCAAACGCGAAATCATCTTCGCACGAATATCTATTCCTTCGGATAGAACACATTCTTTCCATGAAAAAATTCATGAATCAAAGCCTCTTCGGACAAGAGAAACATGCCTTACACACGAAAACTCTTTCGTACAGGCACAATTTTCCAAAACATGAAAACTCTTTCATACGGAGCTAACATTTCCAACACGAAACTTTTTTCGTACGGAACTCATACCAATCTAATCGGGTAGAAAGAACCCACCTTATGCGTGATATTTACGCATCACAAAAACCTGGATTGTACAGCCGACTAGGCACATCCGGATGCCATATTCTTCGAATATGAAGGTAAGACCCAAAAAGATCTTTCTTTTGGGCCTGGAATCGCACTCGAAAGCTGCGTCCTCCGGCATAGTTCCGTGTCAACAACACGAAGAAAAATCCTAGCGGACGCGCCGGGTACCCCCTTAGGTTAAGTTCGACTCGATAAGTCCACAACGGCCCAGTCGTAACGATCACCTCATCGGATTCGAGTCGGAGGTCTCGAATCTGTGTAGGCCAGGAGTGTTTTTGCCCTAGTCGCAATTAATTGGCCCTGATCTCTCGGGAGAGCCAAGCCACTGAGCCACATCCTTCTGCTAATATAGCCGCAAAAACTGGCACTAATGCTGCTCGATACTCGAGTATTTTTATTCAAGAAACAGGGAACACACCCTTCGTAGGCAACAACTGTCGAGCTGAACTTCTAGAAGGAGATCAAAGAAAAGGTCTGACCGTCTACCCGACTGAAAATAAATCCCAGTCGAGCATACGCTCGGGGGCTACTGACGAAGGCATGGATCCTGGGCCCTACGAATAAGGGCACCCCCTCTCGCACCTTCTAACCAAGGCCCAACAGGAAGCGCCCTTGGAGTACTCTAGAAGGCCCATGAAAAGCCCACTCGCATCAACTTGCGGGCTAAGTTAGGAACTGTAACCAACTCAAGCTAGGGTTTGTATCCTCTCCGGGTTGGACTCGAGACCTGGCTATCTATATAAAGCCAGGAGAGCCTCAAAGGAGAAGACCAAGTATTACCGCACGACCACAAAAGCCTTGAAACTCGAGATCTACTCTCGATTCGAGCACCTGTAATCGATCTCATCGTTTAATACAGATCAGCAGAAGGCAGGAGTAAGGGTTTTACCTCTTCGAGGGCCCCGAACCTGGGTAAATATCGCCTCCCTGTCTAGCCGACGATTCCACCAGCGCCTATGACATCTCCTAGTCGAAACCCGATAGGGTCACCTGAGGGATTTGCGGAGCCAGAGCTTCGACAACATCCATATCCGCTCATCGGGACGACATTGCTAAATCCGACCAAACAAATCTTGGATGGGCATCGGGCCAGTACCGTGTGCCGTGACCGTGACCAACTTGTTGAAGGGAATGGGTTTTATGGCTAGCGGGCTAATTGCATGCATGCTTTCTCCAGGTCCGAGGCAATTAACGTTTGAGTAACTAAAGGATATTAAATTGTCGCTTAGGAACTTTAATAATGTGGTTGAGATTACCAAACACATATGCACGTAACGTCGATCCGGATTCACCTTCTCCATCCAATGGGATGGCTAGAGCGTGCCTAGCCACAGAACGAACCATCTGTAAGCAATCTCAACCATCTGACCCAAGACACAACTCGGATAAACGCACGTTCACCAAACAACGTCTCTCTCACTCCCGAAAAGCACGCAGGCAACCAAATGCAATCACACCCTCTTCTCTCCGCTTGCGCGGCCGCTCTCCCGAATCCCTCAATCCTGTCTCTCATCCTCCTATCGGTTCGCCTCGGGCGCTCCTCCAGCTGCGTCGTCGTTTCCTAGCCATGGGTTATGTAACCAACACAGTCATACATATAACTAGGATTTAAATTGTAAGAACAATATAGCAAGTCGTGAAACAAGCTTGAAATGGCAGTGTACATGCATACGCCCGCAATGCTAGGGTTCATCCGGGACGAGGCATCGCTACAAGTCATGCGTTCTTATTTTGTTGTCCGCAATGGTACGAGTGTGCAATCAATTCCTCTTAACCAGCCCTTTATTATCCAATCAATTCCTATAGTATTTTGTTGACCATGCATAGGTCTAGCTCGACCAGGCCTCCGACGGAGTTAACCTCTGAGTGATTAGAGGATATTAATGCGGTCCTAGAATTTAGGGACTTTAATAACGTGTATTAACAGATAACCACGTATTGTCGATCCGTCTCCAGCCAATGAATTGGGCAGACCATGCGTACCCACGGATCGAGAAATTTGTAAGCGATCTCAGCCGTCAGCTGAAACGCACACACATCATGCCCAACCGTCCGATGAAACGCACGCCGTGAGGCGAGGAGCACCAAACGCACCAAAGCAGACACCCGACTCTCCATTCTCTCCGCCTCTCCTCCCGAGTCCCTAGATCCCCTTTCTCTCTCTCTCTCTCTCTTATCCTGCGCCGCTGATCCCAGTCTCGTCGCCCACCTTCGCGCTCCGGCGCTCCTCCGGATGCGCCAACGCTCCCCTGCGGTGGGCGTCGCTCATGGTCGTCCAAGGTCGCCGGTGTACGGGAGATCCAGCGCCCTCCTCCACGAGGCCGGCAGCAGCACCTGCACGACGAGGAGTTCCAGGCCGAGAAGGTGCGCGCTCCGCCGCCATGGCCGAGCTCGCCGGTCTAACCTCTAGGGTTAGATCGGGGAAAGGGCAAAGGATGGACGCCCCGCCACCGATTTGGATTCATAGGTAACATTGATCTCTCTCTCTCTCACACACACTATATATGCTAGATTCCCAGTACGTACAGGGCCTTCTTTTCCATGTGTCTCCTGTGTTCGTGAGATGCACCTGATGGACTGGAGTTGCACCTGCTAGTGTGTCTGTAGTGAATCACGTCCCGATCCAATCTTGGCGTAGCTGTATTGATTTACCATCTTTAAATATGATTAGTGCGCCAGCCACAAAAGAACTAGTACTATTTCCTGGAATTAATCAGTACATTCTAGTACCTGTTACACAAGTCGTAACTCACTGGATTACTTATGTTGATAGCTCAAGAACCCTAGCCGCGCTGGATTCAGGCCCCCGCATCGGCCTCCTGCAGGTGTCCATCGATTCCGCACTCATGGCACGGGCCCGTGGGAGAAAGGGAGCCTCTCCCTCGTACTCCTCGACATGCCCCTGCACACCGTCCTTGCTGTCGAAACCCAGGTAGACCCCACCTCTGCCTTACGTCGTCTTTACACCCATTGATTTGGTTTGATAATTTGACATGTGAGTGCTGCTGCTCCAGGTCTTCAGAATAGCTAGTGAGGCATCTCGTCTGTTACTCCCGAGCCCGAGCAGGGATTTTATTGAACGCAAGAAACTCTTTGAAAGGCAAGAGCACATCTAATCTGTTGCCTTTGTTTTCTCCATTGCACTGAACTAATAATTTTACTTCAAATTATTAACCTGTGTCATTGATGATGACATGAAATGTTCCTTGGGTTTTTGCAGAAAAATGTTTTCTTAAGTGATGTGTGTGGGAGAGTTTGAGCAGCCACTCGCTGGTGAGTGGCGATCTCAAGGGGGCGCGCCGCCGTCACGACATGCACCCTCCTGCTCGGGCCTCCCCGCTGCCTGGACCCAGAGGCCTGCAAGCACCCCTACCTTGGCCTAGCTGACCGCTAAGGCTGCTAGCTGCATGTTCTTCATCGAGGTGCTTCTTCCTTTGGGGCGTATAAGTCCCTCACTCATAGGTATCTTTCTTTTGCGAAATAACTCGTAGGTATCTTGGTTTCTAGTGTTGCTATGTTGTTAAGAATGGACAATAGTAGCAATTAAACATTTAACCCGGAATTTCTGGTTATTGATGGAAGATTCAGCAACATTAGCCCATGTTTTACTTTGGTAGCAACAGAAATCCAGGAATATATGTCTTGAGTAGCATGTTGATGCCTAGCCTACCCAGAGTATAGTTTCCTATGTTGTATATGTAGTTGAAATTTTCTTACTTTGTTGACGTGCAGGCGATGTACAGGGTGATGTACGGATAAGCCGATAAGAACAAATTGCACTTCTTAGTACTGTTTAGTATGATGCGTGGTTTGATTCTTCTTTTCGGCATAAGAACTCTTGTTGTTCTTTTGTTTTGTTTTGGTGATCCCTCAATTTCAGGTTTCTATCTAAAATGCACATGTATCTTTATTTTTGACATGCGAAGAGCCTTTTTTATTTAGGCCGGCATGTGGGCTGGATGTGCTGAGGATACTTTTTTTTTATAATTTCTTAGGGT